>KQ086261.1:0-25661 GCA_001020605.1 Schizopora paradoxa | reverse complement strand
TTTAGGGCCGGCTTATTTTTTCTTTCGGAAATCACTTCTGTAGCAAGTTTCTGCGAAGGGATTGAGCTCAAAATTTGTGCATACATTCTTTGAAAGGTATAGAACTATTTTGTACCACTTGTATACCAAATACACGTATCCATATACAGTGGTGCGCAGACGGCACTTTAGTTAAGGGCCGGCTTATTTTTTTCTTTCGTGAATAATCTCTACAGTACTTCCCATGCAACAGATTGGAATGAGACTTTGTAGGCACATTCCTTGGTTTATTAAGAGTGCACATCACCAACAGGGAGGGATCATCTGTCAATGCTTGTTCGGGACATGAGCGACACCTTAGTTTAGGGCCGGCTAATTTCTTCTTTGGTAAACGGGCTCTGCAGTGTTCCCAACACGGTGTACAATCATGAAAATCTGCTTGTATGTGCATTTAGTGGTCCTCTGTGCATCTCAGGCGCAAAATGTGCATGTACACTCTATCATATATTTATGTTTTCATCAGAAATGCTATAAAGGAGGTTGTCAGACGAAGTGAAAGAATGCAACTTGACTTTCTTTTTCTAAGACAAAGTATCATTGCATACATCTAAGTTAGGAAGCAGACAGGTGATTGACATGATAAAAAATTGTGCTCAGCCTACTTTGGCTCGAATATGCAAAAATATACGGAAAATACCTATAACAATTGAGCTTTATCTGCTACCTTAAGAGATGGGGCCAGAAGTAAGGTTCTGCTGTGGGGTATAGTCAAGAGCAGTTAATATAACTTCTATATGCTGATAATATGCCTTAGAAAATGAAAGTTGGAGCCCAGTTTAATATTCTTTGGTGACAAGCACTCAGATGATGCAATTGTGAGGCTAGAACTATAATTTTAGAATTAGAGCTTGGTTGTGCAAGTGCATGCCCACGCCATCAGTAGGATATAATTCATGCTCATCATATTATCAGATGATTCTTTGATGCACTGCACTGGCCACTACATGCTGGTTTATTTTACGTCTACATACATTGACGAGGAGAATGTCATGTGGTATCACGACGGAATTCAAACCGCACAAAGACACAAACAAACAGGAAATATGACAAATGCAAACAACGACACAGTTCTTTGCATTCGCGGAAGACAGTTATGTACTACAATATACGTCATGGCATAATTGAATCCCTTCAACTTGATGATCTATGGAAAAATAGAACAAACCCAGCGCTAACATGCTTGGAAAATTGCTTACATATACTTTGAACCACGGACCTGTCCTCGTCGAGTTAGGACACGCATCAAATTAGGACACACATAATGAGAGTACTAAATACATTTTAGTACGAGACAGTCAAAAAAATTTAGCACAGAACGTACCGATCACGGACATCCTTTCTTTCACGTCTCATCAGAAAGCATGAAATGTACGTCCTCGATGTACGGGTCAGAGGGCAAAATCTGTGCAGCACATGGAGTTGTATGGTCGCATGGTGACTGACTATGTGCATTGTAATATGATTGTCCTCTTACTCGGTACTTTTAGAGCACGCTGTTGTTGCTGTTTGCTCCAATTAATTTCTTCATTCGAGACTGTCCAGTGTTGTACTGTTGTACTTGCAAGAAACAAAAGAATCATCGGTCTGGGAAGACAGGTAGTAGTGCAGGTGCAATATACGTCACAGCATAACAGTCCTCCTTCCATTTCAGGGGGGGGGAACAAAGAAAAGAAAGAAAAAGAGAGAGAGAGAAAAAGCAAAAGGAAAGGAAAAAAAAAAAGAAAGGGAAAAAAGGGGGGGAAGCAAATCGGTTCTAGCCACGCAATAGCGATGGCCCATACACACTGGTCGGGGTCAGTAACATGACTGACGGGCATTCTAGTGAGGAGAAACACGCACATCGTTTGCAGTGCACTTTTGAGGTGTTCGTAAGCTGTCACCCCCCAAAGGCAGTCAATGATTAATGCAAAATCTTCCAGCACTGTCAATTGAACGGCGAAGAGCACGACTCACCATTGGAACCTCCTCGTGAAATGCTGGAGATGACTGAGATGATGTATTTTCCGTCCATTTCGACCTGAGCGTGGAGGTTTCTGGAGCACTGTAGAGGTAAGCCATGGTACCGGATTTTAACTGTTGCGCTCTCTTCAAGTTTGCGTCTGTCATTTCCAGAGCGGCCATTCAAACATAAATTTTCAACGGTGCAATGATGGCCAGGATTTGGTGACCTACGTACGAGGATTTCTGCCGTTTTTACTTGGCACTTTCGGTGAAGCACCAAGTAGGCAGTATCCAACGATATCTATAGAATCATTGTGCAATGAAGAAATTCAATTAAGTTTTTTCTTTCGAGGTATGCAACTTTTTACGCACCCGAGTGCATCAAACTTGAACTCTGGAAAATGATTCCTACTTTCACATATCTCCAAATTTCATTTCGTGTTGATAAGTACGGTCCACGTTTAAGTCTTGCTCTTACCAATGCTAAGATCGTGGTTGAACAGACCTGGAGGAGACGACTCGTATTGTCCATAGGCGCAGAAACACACAAGACACTAGCGGAGGTCAGAGTGGGCGATTCTGTCGTGATTCTGCTCTGATTCTTGTCGCAATTCTGTCGACGATTCTGGCCCCCGTGCACCGCGATTCTGCACGATTCTGCAGAATCAACCCAGAATCACGCTCCCTCGAGAATCAGCTCCAGAGCTGATTCTCAGGCGATTCCGCCGCGATTCTCGACGCCGTCGATGTCTACAAGGGCATTTTAACTTGCCCTAATCGCAAGAAAATAAATTTGAAGTTCATGTGCACTCTGAACCCGTCTCCCTTCTACAAAGTAAGTACCAACTTGTATGTTAGCATTTGCTCACTGTACATTATTATAACACACTTCTGAGCTCACGTTTGAGAGTTTGGCCTCTTTCTATTTATGCCAAAGGTTAGTTCAGTGTCAAAAGGTCAAAAAACAAAAAGACTATTCACTTGTTTTGACCAAAAACATATGTTACAGGACAAAAACATATCATCGGATTTCAAGAGGGAGAACGAACGTGGAAGCTGAATCACGTCAAGAATCGGCGGGTGAAATGGGGTGGTCAGCGTGGCCTCGCGATTCTGGCGCGATTCTGGTCCAGAATCGTCCCAGAATCACGACGAGAATCCGGCCAGAATCGCGGCAAAATCGCGAACTCTGACCTCCACTACTGTAGATTTTGGTTTAGTAGACCCATCAACTCACTGAATGAAGATCTCTGTTGTTGCGTACGTGTAGCATGTGTAGTAAATGGGTAACAGCGTCTCGAGAATGTCTTCTCAGCCGCATACCAGTGCATCCTCTTTCCATTTTGAACATACAGGGGAAAGCAAAGAAATTTCGAGCACTTCAATGAGATGCCATTGTCCTGTACGCAGCGATCATGGGGTATGCCAGTGTGTCTTCCTCAAGTTGTATGCACTGAAAAATGACACAACATCCACAAGTCCTGAAGTAGCTTCACTGGCATTGATTAAACGAATCAGAGGCATTCATCTGCAAGACGTACCGTCGTCGATATCGTGCACCGTTCTGTGCAGTGACTTGAATGGAGACACTCATTTCCGTTCTGCAGATAGAATTCTTCGAACGGAGCGGCTCTCCGAGCTCCTTCGAAAAATAGTGTCCAAATATATGCGCGCAGCTGTGAGATCTGAGAAAGAGGTTTTTTTGCCACATGCAGAGCATAGCTAATATGCCTCTCTCGGAGAGGTATTCGATCGGCCTTCTTCAGCAGGATCGTTGCCAAAACTTGCTTCGCCTTACGTTGAAATCAATGGGAGCGTGCACTTCAAAAACAAAGCCTCGGATGAGGTGTTTGCTTATGGCACTCCTTCGAAGCACGAAGCCCGCCAAAGAAGGAGCTGAAAGAAGTGGTGAGATAGATGCGCGTCATCAGCGGGTGCGTTATCTTTGTTGGCGGTATTTTGATTAGGGTAACAACTTGCCTGAAGGTGGATGAGGAGTCATAAGCTTGATAAAAGGCGAATCGAGCGCATCGACACGTGTTTTGGTGTAGTTATCGCAAAGCCTGAGTTGCGAAGGTCGTGCATTCCACAGCTGCAAGTCATTGGTCGTCATGCATTCAAAAAAATGGTACGATATGCCCAAGCTGCGCAAGGGACTAAATCCATCAATCACCATAAAGATTCCACTCTTCTTCATGTGCATATGTTGCGACCGCAAAGGCCTCAATCGTCTTGATGAATGATTATATGTCTATCGCGTGATCCAGCTCACAGCGACTCGGAAGCGTTCAGACTGAACGCGTTGACGCATAGGACACAAGAGAAACAAACCCGACATACGGAAGGCATGCATGATCCTGAGCTCGGAAGCCTGTTGCAAGTGTCCACCGTTGAGGTCACCGCCTGCAGTATACGTGATTGTAGGTCTAACTTGCATTGGTCACGACCCTTTCCAAAGGATAAGTGCGAAAGGGAATTGTGTCCTAATCCCTGAGATACAGGAACAATTAAAAGGGAGTACTCGGTATCCAATGTGGGAGGGGAGAATCAAAGGACACGCACGAAAGGTATGTCCGCAGGGTCTCTGACGTCAAAGGAAGTCTAAATCTTCATCGAAATGTCTTTGTCTGTTGGATCAGCGAGTTTGCAAGATAGACTATGTCTTAGAATGTATGAATAGCTGATGTTGGGGCACAGTCCAAACGGATAAACAAGAGGTTCCTGTGCAGTCGTGGTCCAAGTGCAAAAGCAGGTTTGGGAGTCGTCCCACGTGTTACCGATCGTTCAACCTCCGGAAAGCCGAAGTAACCGAATAACCGCCACAAAGATTTGGCTTTTCCCAATTCTTCCCTTGGAAGAATAACCAAGAAACCCCATTCCATATCTACGTGTCCGCGAATTTTGTAATAAAGAGATGAACTTTGGCTATGAAGATCCAAAGCGGCTCATTTACAAAGGTCAATATTGCTTCTACTAGAAATTAATATATTTAAATTGACCGCTAAAACAACCAGAATAAAATATACAAATTGTCTGTCTGGTTAGCAACAGACTTCTTTGCAAGCTCCCTTGTGCAACTCATAAAATGTAGAGTTTAGTGAGCAAATTTGAAGTTGTTGAGCTGAATATCATCATAACAGTATTAATTAAATTTACTTGGCTGATAAATTTTGCTCATTCTTGCTTTTGTTGCTTGTGACAAGAGTTTTTAAAACTTATGAAAGAGATAAGAATTGAAATATGATTTGCCATTTTCTACAGTGATTAGTGCTGCATAAGCTAATACTTCAAGCCCAAGCATTCCATTGTTATGTGCCCTTTTTAAGTTTCCAGAACACATGAAGTAGACTATTGTTGAGAGCTTATCTTTTGCAAAGTGAGGAGAAGCAAGCTACATGAAGCAAATCCAAAAGGGTCAAAAATATATTGCTTCAGTCTATATACATAGTGCCTTGCAACAGCATAATTGCAGCAGTTCATTTGCTTTGTGGCTTCTCAAATATATATAAATATATGTAAATTAAATATTCCTACTTGTAGAGCACTGCTTTTTATTTGCAATGAGACTGTTATAAAGCTCTGGCAATTATTTTTGACCAATAACACTCCAAATTGTGTCTTCACAATATGAGCTCTCCAACCAACAAAGAGAAGCATTCAGAAACTAAAGAAGAGATTAGCCCCAAAAGAAACATTCAATTTCAGACTGTCCAGCTTGGTGTCTGGAATGCTGTGTTCCCTGTAGAGCTGAAGCGGAACCTCTTCAACATAGCTTTATCATTCTTCAAGAAAAATGAGTCCAAACACATTTTATCAGCATACAAGCTTTTCACTCTTATGTTACATGACATATATTCTCTTGGACCACAAAACTTTCTTCTCTTTATCTTTCACAAATTTGCTCTGAGTCTTGAAAGGTTCATCATCATGTATATCAACATTCATATATGGAATGAGGTACATCCTTATAGTATTTTCAACTCACACATGGAGCTTCTGACACAATGTATAGGTTTCTAATGGTATCACTGGCAAGCCCATACAGCGGACCAAATTGGTGTATTCTATTTCATCACATATTTTAGCAGTGGTCTTGGTGAAATGGCTTAAAAGGGACTAGTAAGTACCAACACAAATTTTGATGTCAAAATGCAGATTTCTGAACAACTTCTATTTTTCAAGTGGCAGGAATAAACAGCTTCTGAAACAACGAATCAGATTATTTTACATGGAAAAGACTATGCACAGTATGTTTCTTTCCTCTAAGCTCCTCAAGAATGCTTACTGATGATATATGTGCAGCCGTCCTAGGACTTGATGTAACAGCTTCAGAAGGTACTGTTGTAGCTTTGAGACCTTGACATTACTCAATGCTCAATATTCTTTCCAGATGTTAGAGTGCATAGAAATCTGAGATACACCTCATTCAATGATAATGATGTTTGGAGAGCATTCAGTACAATCATTGACCTTTCAGCTAATCTATTAGAAACCTTCCCTCAACTTGCAATTGCGTACAAGCTTCTACATCAGCTTCCAAGTGGCCCATTCTTTTATTTCTTTTACATTTTTCAAGCTTTCATCCCATGGTTTAATTATGATGATCTCTGGACCAAAAGTGAGAGGTTTGGTTCCTTATCAGCACTACAGAAACTGACTGCAATTACAGCTTATGCAAGCTTCTGTGCCAATAAAGCATATGAGAATATAGCATATTTGCACAAGTTCACTCATTATGCCAGGTATCGTGAAGATCGTATTAATGATGGTGTTGAGGAATACATTAAAAAAGGTGAATCATAGTTTGACACTTCAAACATTGGACTAATCCTAGTCTAATCAATAGAATTCAAGAGAAATAGAGAGGCCCTTGGTGACATATCAACTGAGAAATTTGATTCACAGTGGAGTCAACAAAATCTATTCCCTAAAATCTGGAAAGAGTTGTCAAGAAACTTTGATACTGTATGTGGAAATGCCTTTTTCACAAGAGGTACAACACTGATCAGAATTTCCTAGCTTTACTTTGCATTTTTAATCCTTTTTAGTCCAAAAGGCTCCGGTCTCACGCTGAGCACATTTTCAATGTTGCGGGAGTCTGTCTCATCCCTGAAAATCTTGATTTCAAATTTAACCTACAATTTTGGACAAATAGCAGATGTATTGAAAACCTTACAAGATGTCTATGGTGAAAAGGAACCTAAGAGCCAGATGAGAAATGGAGATCTATCATACCCAAGGATTGATGATAGATGGGAAACAAAACCAACAGGAATGGAAATTGAGTTTTGGTGTGCAATGTTTTCTGATATTCAATCTGACTTTGAAACTCACACTTGGCTCAGTGATGTTAGCTTCAAATACCCAGGAACAAAAAGATTTGCCTTACAAAATGTATCCTTCAAGATCAAGCCTGGACAAATGGTAGCAATTGTTGGTGTAAATGGGAGTGGGAAGTCTACCATAACAAAGCTCTTCAACCGTCTTCATGATGTAACAGAAGGACAGGTTCTCATTGATGGCTTACCAATCACATCATACAAAATGAAAGAAGTTCAGCAGACAATAGCAATCTTAAGACAAAACCACTCTGAGTATCCTTTCAGCCTTAGGCTCAATGTAGAACTTGGAGCTCCCAACCACAGTGGAATTACTGATGAAGAGATTCATGAAGCAATCAAAGCAGGTGGTGCTGCTGCCTTTATAAAGAAGCTGCCTAATGGGTTTGAGACAGTTCTGGACCCTATAGATCTGACAGAAACCTTTACTTATGGTGCATTTGATCATGAGGTTTTTGACAAGCTGGATGACATGTTGCAAGAAAAGACAAGGAGTTCAAGTATCAGTGGAGGTGAAAGCCAGCGGCTTGCAGCGTGAGTGAAATCTAATGGGTTGCTGCTTTATAAGTTTTTACTTTTGATTCCCTGTTGAAGGTCTAGAACATTTATGAGGATAATGAAAAATGACATCAGGCTTATCATAGCTGATGAGCCAACATCTGCGCTTGATGCTACAGGAGAAATGGCAGTCTTCAAGAGACTAAGGGAGCAAAGAGGTGACAAGACTGTTGTGTTTATAACACACAGGTTTGGTCATCTAACCAAACATGCAGATTTAATTCTGTGAGTAGCATGCCTTTGACTCTCTTGCCAGTGCACTGACATGTTTGTGTAGTGTAATGAAAGATGGACACCTTGTGGAAAGTGGAACTCATGATGAGTTGGTGTCTGAGGATGGAGAATATAATAAATTATTCCAAGTTCAAGCACAGGCATTCACAACAGACTGAATAAAAAGGAGAAATGACCACCTTTACCACATCCAAGCTGTAGTAAAAATTACTCACTAACAATTACCAGTGTACATTTGTTCACTTGCTTGTAACAGTAAAATACCAAGTAATGACATTCTACAAATGTCATCACAAGGTCATTCTTGATTATTACGAGTAGAACTTGAATGCCAGTTCATTGGATGACTTTCCGCTGGCTCAGGATATTCCAGCACAAATAAACCACCTGCCTCATAAAGCAAAGCTCAGGGATTCGCACTCCGCCGGGGTCCCTCAGAATGCGTGAGAGCGTCCGAACCCCTCGAATAAACAGTTGTCTGTTGGAGGGGTCGACCCCCCTCCTTCAGAATAAGAAAATTCAGAAAATTCCGTTTTGGCAGGTCCCTGCTCGGCAAACCGTCGTGAGATGTTCACATCAACATCCCGACGACGTTTACCGACGCCGACCGTCGTCGTGCCTTCAAGTTCGTCCACCATAGTCGACAGCAGGGAAATTCGTGAGGCATCTCGCAATCGCTCTCCCAACGCGTGTGCTGTCATTACACTCATGATGTTCACGTTACCACCCGGGCTGAACACCAACACTTTCACTTCACCGAGCAAACTCACGAGCAAACCCAAATGAACCTGAAGCTTTCAGGCTTAATCGCCTTAATTCCAAATAGCTTTCAGTCTGACTTACCGTTAGATTGTGGATGCAATACACGCTCCGCTGCTCAGGATCTTGTGCGAGTCCTCAGGCCCCAGTTGCAATGAAATGTCTTAAGTCAGGTGGTGTATGTGCATGAACATCGTGTACACCCGTTTTCTTTATGACGGTCGGTCTGCGGGGATATACAAGAGGATTAAAAAACAAATAAGGGTCCGGAAGGGTCTTTGATGGCACCGCTGGATATTCGCGTTGGATTTTCGCGAGCCAGCGGAAAGTCATCCATTGTACACATAATGTCTAAACTCATGCACTCACCTCAAACAAAATTCATATTTCTGTTTGTCAAAAATTTAAAGTTCAGGTGCATCAACCTTGCATCATCCTAAATGCTGACGCTGGACAAAGGACTACACGACTACACTTCCATAAAGTCATCCGACACAATTATCTCGACGCGCAGGTGCGCTTCCAGGTATCATGGGACCTGGGTGTCCCAGTGGTCACAACAGCTCTAATTCCCCCAAACTTTCTTCGACGCTTCCCTTGTACCTTATTTGTTGGGGGATGAGCGTAGGCAATGCAGCGCAAGTCAATCTGATCCGGCAAAGCAAAAAAGAAAAGAAAAAGTCAAACGACACGCACGAAAGGCGTGTGCGCAGGGTCCCCGACGTCAGCTGAACCTCGGGGACTCAGCTAGATAAACACTATTGCCTATTGCTTTTGCGAGGCAGGTTACGCGCGCGTGAGTGAGTCGCGGTTGCGGTGTGATCGGGATGGATAGTAGATTGTGGATTGTGAGATGCGGGTCGGGATGAGATGATCGAGGTCGAGTCGAACTCGGATTCGGAACCAAACTCTATCCGTAGCGTAGGGCTAGAGAGAAATTCAAAGAAGTGGAGGTATGAGAGTTGCGGTCAGCGTAAGCTTTGGATTACGCATATATTAAGACTCACTTTTTGGGGGGCACGAGGACTTTGAATTGATTATATGCTAGGACGCGTGATTAGAACTTCGAGCACGCGGCGAGCCGTTGCGCGCAGACTGTTCGAGGTCGAATGCACTTCGAACTCGAAGTTTTTCACCTCATTCAATTATCGAGGAAGCGCAAGGGAGTGCGGTGAGCTTGTGCTTAAGGTGACGCATATACCCGGACTCACTTCGTTCATTTCGAGCATTACTTCTCGTATATACGCATGAATGAATATTCCGCAAGTATAATACGGAGACCGTGATTCACAGAGAATCGCTGAGTCCTCGAACGCAGTAATAGATGGAGGGAACCTTTGGGTGCATGTGTAATCGCAGAGAAGGGAAAGAAGAAGAAATGCACTGTAAGGTCGGTGGCGGTCGCTGATTCCTCATTACTGAGTATATATGTATAGACTGTTCGAGGTCGAGCGCAATCCGAATTTGAAGTCTTGCACCAACTTCAATTAACGAGGAAGCGCAAGAGAGTGCGGAAAGCTTGTGTTTAGGAATACACATAAATATATTCGTACTCACTTCGTTTCAAATATCCGTCGTGCTTCCCATGATTATTCCGCAAGTAAGATGACCGCCAGCTTGTCGAATGCATAGGCTGGCGGAACCGTCGGGTATGTGAGTAATCACGGACGGAAGAGAGCAGCGAATTCGGTGGCGGTCGCTGATTCCTCATTACTGAGCGTATTATGTATGCATCAAGCACGCGGACGAGAAACGGAGGACTCAGGACAGCGAGCGGAGGATTGATGTTCCTCCTCGTAATATGATGGAGCGCAGTTACCTGGGAACGAAGGAAATGAGCTTGATTGTGAAGATGCATGGTTGCACGTTTGCGTACCGGCGTCTTGAGCAGCTGCCCGCCCGAGTAGAGGAGTGTAGTCAGCGTGGAGATGATTTTCTCTCGGCGAGATCCTAGAAGATTTGATTTTTAGTAAGTAAAAGAGAGCGAGGACATTGACTTTGAAGTTTGAAATAAGAAGATACCCACTGCGCGTCGCTGAAGTAAGTCGTCGTCGTTTCGAATACACGGTGCCATAGCTTATTTATTCCGATTTCGAAACGTTGTACGCCTCGAGGTCGATGAGGGACGCCGGCCGTTCGCTAGAAGCACTACGGGTAAAATAAGAAACGGATACAATGTCAGTGAGCGAACACCGGATCTTGAAGCACAACGCGTCGTTCAAAGGCGTGCCAGTAACGGCCGGATCGAAAGGAAGACGAAAATGAATCGGCGGGTGGACGGTGACCTTCAGAAGAATATATCCCATTTTTCGCCGATTATTTGGGAAGGTGATTCGAGAGTGTGAAGTAGACGCGGTGCGCCGCGTGACCGCTCGTATTACGGCGAGGCTGGTACACAAGACCGAATAGAGGGTTGAGACGAGTACGGATCTTGGGGTCGAAAGAAGCGGTAGTAAGAATTACTCTTGCGTGCGCGCGAGGAACTAGTGGTACCGTCACTAAAGTTTCGGGTTTTTCGAGCTTTACGTTCGTCGTTCGGACTGGAGGGATGACGGCACTGGGATGGGAATATTAATCGAGAACCGGCGAGCCTCACTCGCCTCAGCTGGACAAAGGTCCGTTGGACTCTTGGAAGAGCGAGCAAACGCCAATCGGAGAAGTGGAAAGAGGCATCCTGAGAGTCTTTCCGGGAGAAGGTACGAAGTTGACGAACACGTTGAGGGATTCGGCGGGATTGGAAGGATGCGTTTGGGTAGGAGGGGGATTTGATGGTGACCGGGAGTGTAATTATACGATGAGCGTGCTTTGAAGTTGAGGAAACGGTGAGATTGAGGAAAGGATGAGTTAGAATGGGATTGAGAGATAAGGACGGTGTGCAACTCACGAACGTCAGCTTCAACGTAACTACACCTATACAACCCTGAAATCCAGACTCGAGCTGCACTGAATGCAAGGATCGGAGTGGAAGAAGACGAGGATGCGCGGTTTGATCCTTCAGGTAAAAATAAGAACACGAGTCCGATGAATGCGAACGTAATGTCAGACGCTCTGAGCTGAAGACGTTAGTCACGACGTGCGTTTCCCCAACGTAAAATAGAAAAACATCAGAAAAATCAGAACGCACCTTGATTTCAATTTTTTTTCGCGATCGTCAGACTGAGAGCAGAGCTGACATCATGGATGACGTCGCTGGCTGTCTGGGGATGTCGGTTTGTCGCCGTTGTACGTGTTACGAATGAATTCATGTGTCATTTCGTCGTTAGCTTATGGGAAACGAGGTGAGGGGAAGAGATGATCATCTCACCGGACGTTTTGCCAGCAGCGGACGTGTGTATTCTGTTGATGCGGTCGTCGTTGGCGTTGTTTGCATCTCCTACCCAAGGCCATATGCATCGCATCGCTGTGCGGCGTTTGTCCATGGACGGACGCTCTTTGCTCGTCTACCAGCCCGTGAGACGTTATATTTCCTCCCTCGTCCTTTGACTTTTGCGTGTTTTCTCATTGTATTTCGACTGAGCCAGTGAGCCTCGATCGCTTCGTAAACGACTCAATCCTCCGCGCAGACAATACGCGTACGACGACAATGCGGAAATCCCGAAAAGAGCATCATTTGAAACACTGACAGACGAGTGACGACTCTCGGGCATCGTCAGAACGGAAAGCAGACGTCACCGGAAAAGCCCTCAGCGGAGAAAAATGGAGGAACGCGCTTGCTTGCTCCAAGGCGTGTAATGCGCATATGATTTTGTCATTACATCCTTTCAGGAGTTCGATCTACCGAAGTGGACGGGTGTGTTAGCTCCGGCTGTCTCTCTCAGAGTCAGAAGGACCCGCCAAAAGTCCTCAGCGCTCAGCATGCTCCTCCATTCGCTGCGAGTGCGTCGCAGCAGCGCAAAGTGCTCTCCTTCTCTCGCGGTGGAGATTTGCAGACGCTACGGGTGGAGAGAGAATCTGTCTGTTTGCAGCTTGGGTTTGCGAGCGAGTAAAAACAGAAAATAGAGCTGTGCGAGGGTTACATAATGCTTACCTCAGCTGATTTGCATTTTAGAGCGGCTACGGGGGGTCTGGACTGCGAAACGGGGGCTTGTCCCCGTATGGAGATAATCGACGGAAAATGCAGCGAAATTCGCTCGAGGCGGTGCAAGGATGTGCGTCACGCTGAGGCTCCTTAATTTTTTTGTCTTCATTTCTGGGATGAGGAGAAGGAGTAAAAGTAGAAGATCGTCGAGGGGAGTAAAAGAAAGGAAACCAGAATGGAAAGTGAGGTTTGCAGCGGATGCAATAGATAGGATGGGAAACCCGAGTGTTGTAACCCGAGACTGGGGATTGCCGAGTCGAGAGGGACGAGAAATGAGAAACAAATATAATCGGACGCCGCCTGCAACGCTGTCCCTCGTTTCGCAACCCGTCTCCTCTCTCTCCACGACCACCACCACGACCGCTACGACGACGACGAACACGACGAACACGACGACGACGCCTCCTCCTCGACGATGTATGCCACGGCCTGTTAACACGAACCCTAGCACGAATACAAGCCTCGCCTTCCGTGTGCGTGGTTCAGAGCACCCCAGATTTGAATCGTGTCAATTAGCGATGCGGTCCGACCACAACTACAGCGCGTCCTCCAGCCCTCCGCTAACTACTAATACTCCCTCTTCCTCCTCCTTCTCTCCCTCCTCCCCCGCAACTGCATCTCGCCAACGCTTCCACAACTACAACTCTGTAGGCCTCCTCACCCCCGTCTCATCCAAAGCATCTCTGCTCGCCCCTCGCTCGCCTGCCTATATAGACGGCCGTCGCCAGCCCTCGTACAGCTCGCTCTCCAACTCGAGCTCGCCCCAGCCTCGACGCAACCTCAACCACACCCACCAGCGCTCCGCCTCGGCTGTCGTGCACCGTTTCACTGCCACTCCAGCTACCAGATCACCAGTCCGTCGCACCTCTCTGCGCAGGTCAATCCAACCGTCTGGCAGCCCTCGGCCGCCCCTGCTCGTTCTCGAGGTCCAGCAACCCCGTCCGGCGCTGTCCTTTGCTGCCGACCCTTTCCTAATGAGTGGCGTTTCGAGAGCGAGCTCGCCACAGGGACGTCAGCGAGCCTTGTCTCCTACGCGCCCGACTATATCAAGGCCGCCCTCACGCTGCGAGTCCCTCCTCCGCGACACGCTCAGGAAGGACGACTTGGAACGCGAGACGTCGTCCACTGCAGGTGTCCCCATCCCCAAGAACAGACGCTCGCGTGGTCGCTCAGTGCTCGGAGCGCGAAGCCCAAACGTCAGCGACTTCCCGGCCCACCTGCGCGCGGATGAGACCTCGGAGGTGGAGCATTACGACGAAGCGGGTATGTTCAGTGCCAATGGTCGCGGTTCGATGGACTTCCTCTACCGCTCGCCTTCGTCAGCCTCAAACGGGCGTGCGCGTCTTGCGCGAGGCCTCCCGATAGGCAGCCCGCCTGAGGTACCCAACCCCTACCTCCCGTACGGCTCCCCGGCCTCGCCCACTCCGCTGCCCCCGACGATGCTCAGGACACGTACCGCACCCGCCGTCCCCCGTGCAGCGTCATCTTCATCAAAAGGCCATGGCGCGCTCGCGCTCGACGGTGTGCACGACCGCTCCGGTTCCTCTTCCACACGACCTCCGCGCAGCCCTGCCCGCCACACAATGCCGAATATGGCAGGCCCATCGATGACGGGTGCGCCTGTCGCCGGCCCGTCGGGCACCTCTGGGTCGAGCGAGTCGTCACCAAAACTGCATACGCACTCAGTGAGCCCACACGAGGCCGTGCTGCGTGCCAAACTCGAGTCAGTCCTGAGGACGGGTTCGACTTCACCCGAGGAGAGGGCATCCTCCTCCCACAAGCCTTCGAATTCCTCTGCGGGGCGGTCGAGACATCACCAGCGCGCCCACACTCATGGCGTCACCTTCCAGGCCGCGCAGGACGATCCGGCATCCATTTCCCCTCAGGCAAGTACCCTGATGATCTCTATGTTTAGAAAAGATGTGCTAACGTGTGGTCTTTCGTTCCTTTCTCTTCCCTTTGATTCTGCGCTTCTCCGGGATCGGTTCACAAACACGCAAACGCTCACGCTTTTGGCCGAAACTCTCACTTCAACTGTACAGTCGTTCACGTATCCGCTGTCGAATTCGGCCTCGGATTTGGCGAGACATGCATACACGACCCCTTCGCACCGGCGGAACTCGAAAGAGAACGCGAGCACCACGAGCAGTGGGGAAGGCAGTCGAAGTGAGAGCGGGAGCACCGCACACTCGAGCACCGCGCACGCTCACGCGCCACATAGCAACTACTCGCGTCATCACCCTGCCCCTCATCATCGCAATAGCAAAGGGGGCTCGTGTTCGCCTGCATCGCCCGACGAGCCGCTGACGCCGCCTTCGACGCCCCCGTTCAATGCATGGACGGCGTCAGAGGTGTGCAAACAGATGGACGGGTACGTGTCGTTTGCGAACATTGAGGGGTTGGGCGAGCCTGGGTTGGATATGAACGGCGACGATGTGGAAAGCGTGGAGGGCTTGAGGAAGTGGGGCAGGTGGTTGAAGCTGCTGCCGTTCGTGCATGGCACGGAAGGTGCGGCTACTGTTGAGACATCATCACCTACAAGCCAGGTGGACGCCCGTGCGTATTGATAGGACAGACAAGTACACATTGGACAGATTCGCTCTCCCCATTTGCTCTCTTGGGTTTGGGTTTGGACAAAATTTGCTACGAGTTCGCTCTGCTCTTTCCCCCTTCTGTCTTTCTGTCTTGCTCGTTCTTCATTTTTAGCGCACTTCGTTCCGTCCGTGGTTCACTCCTGGCTCCGTTCCGTCTCGCAAAAAAATGGCTCCTGTCTTGCTCCTGCTCCTATTCCCTCGTATCCGCACTTGTTTCCTCCGTCGTCATCGTCATACAGCATCATTGTTTACGCATCATCCCCTGCATCGTTGTCGTCATCATCCCCGTCCCCGTCACTCGTGCTCATGGTTCGCCCCTTCCGTTCTGATATTACTGTACATCGTGCCCATCTTCCTTTTTTCGAAAAAAAAGTGGAAAGAAGTTATTCTTGGATATTATGTTATAAACGAATTGAACATGTTGGCTCTTTGGGATTATCTTTTTGGACGTGCCCGAATTTCGTTCGCCAGTTCACTTGCAGTGCGCCCGAGGATTGGTACTGCAAGCTCGAGCTCGTCACCGATCACTACACAGTTCATTCTCCGCCGTCTCTACACGATCCGACTGCTCGTCAAGCACCCACCCCGTTCACCTCGTCCGTCCGGTCGTCTATCATCGCTCAAAGTTGCATCATCGCTATCAAACGCGTTCGCCGTCCTGCCTCGCCGCCGCTCTACACTACGTCGTCGTCTTTTGGTTTCAATTGGGATTCCTGGTTTTTTAATTCCCTATTACTTTTTGTCTTTCTTCTTTTACAGGTTCAACCTCCTTCCTTCTTCCTACTTCGACTTCCTCGATCGCAATGGCGCTGGCGCGGGCGCTTTGGGCTCCGCATTCTTCCGTTTCCGAGTCCGCTGGCTCTCCGTCAACTACTGGAGTTGACGTTGAGGGCCTCTTCAAGTTACCGTCGGAGGCGTATTTCCCCCATCATTGCATACCGTCCTACGTCCTCCGAGTTTTCCGAGTCCGAGTCCGTGCTTTATGGCATGTAATGCATCGCAGGGACTGGGAATCCCGTCGGTTTATTCGACTTTCCCAACGCGCTCGACTCGACTCGACTCGACTCGTAGAGGATCCGGCGACCGCCATGGGATTCAACATTTGGGGTCCGTTTCGCTTTGAATTCGAGGTTTTTGCGGGGACGGGGAGAACGATTAGGAAAGGCACGGTCTGGACTTGTCGATGTGGAGTAGGGAGTTTGAAGGACTGGAGGCCCAGGATAATTGTTATCGTGACTCTGGGAAGCGTGTTCACGCATACAACCAAGTTCAAGCCCAGCTGAGCTATACGGCACTCAGGCTCAAGGTCTTCTCTATCTCTCAATCACGCTCTCGTCAACGCCGAAGTCGATTGCGCTGGCCGCTTCAAGTTCCACCTGAACTCGTAAGAAATCCTTCGGCGATCGGTCGAGCTTCGAGGGATATTGCAGAAGACTCATCTTAGCTCTCGCTGGCAGTTGCATCGGTTCTTCACCTACCGGTACCTTCTATGCACTTCTCCCTAATCTCCCCGGGCCTTTGAGTCTTCGACTCATCTTCGAAAAACGTTCCTGGGCCTCATGCTGTTGCAGATGTGCCAGTGGGCTGTTGGAGATCTTGACGCATATATAGGCGTCGAATTCTTCTATTGATTTCTTCTCTTCTTGCCGTCATTCTGTTTGACTGACGTGTTTTATGACATTAACGAATTGTTGCAACGTTTACTTCACTTCACGCTGCGTTTTCGATCTCGATTGCTCTCATAGGAGAGCGACGAGCTTCTTCCGCTTTCATGTTGTAACGTTTTAGATATTGAAGTTTGATGTCTGTACATGAATTTGACGATCTATTTTCTACGAATTTGCATCCGAGTCTTGTGAAGTCGTTCCTGTAACTGCGGCACCGTGATTGCCAGTGACACGCTGAGAGCGAGCGGGGAAATAGACATGAAATTCGCAGACCCACACGCGTCCACGTTCCCCCTCCTCCACGACCTCTATTCGTATCCAGTGTACCGCACACGGACATGCGATTATGCGAGCGATGCGGGAGGAGGATGGGAGCGACGGGTGCAGCGCTGGCCGACGCCGGCAAGCGGTGAGCCAATCACTTTCTCGCTGTTTTGCGCGGCGTGCACTGCAGCGTTTTGGCATTTGTCTTTCCCCAACTCTGTTGCTCTCATCCCACACCGCTCGAATCGACTCGTAGACGGGTTATAAAGCTCGGTGTGCTTTATCTATCGTCGTCTTTCTCTCTGTCTTTCTCGCTGCTCTATTCTCTGTCGTTGACGTCGAGTAACCGCTGCAAAACTTCAACACCATGTCATTCTTCTTGAGAGGCTCGAAGACGGACTGGCCTGGCCAGCCTGCCAGTGCTGCTTCACCGTCTGACCCCTCCTACCCTCCTACCGCTGCATTCCCTCCGACGTCCTCTAGCATGGATATCTCGTGCGTAGCCCAGCCGCTCTGTATCCTACCATAGAAAAACTGACACGGCACGAAACGCAGGTCCATCCTCCAAGGCGGCTACCAACACCCCCTCTCTCGCTCCTGGCAGAGCCGACGCCAGCTCACGAAGTCGATGCTCATGTACCCCATCTTCATCACCGACGACCCAGACGCCAGCGTTGAGATCAAAACTCTGCCTGGCCAGCGTCGGTGGGGCGTGAACAGGCTCGAGGAGTTCTTGGGCCCGCTTGTGAAGAAGGGGCTGAAGAGCGTCATTCTGTTTGGTGTGCCTATGAATTGCGAGAAGGTGAGCTTCTGGCTTTGCTTTGTTTGTGCTTTCTTTTTCTTCGCGAGCGGGCTCGTGAAGTTGGCCGCTGGGGGAACGAGACGCCCAAGCGCCCAAGCTTCAATTCAAATAATACGCATATATCCTCCATAAAACACACATTTACTCACCTTCTCTCAACCCTCCCCAGGACGAACGCGGCACCCCCGCCGACGACCCCTCCGGCCCCGTCATCCAAGCCACAAAAAAGATCGCCTCCCTCTTCCCCTCCATCTACATCGCCGCCGACGTCTGCCTCTGCGAATACACCTCGCACGGGCACTGCGGCGTCCTCCACGCCGACGGCTCCATCAACACCGAGCCCTCCGTCGCGCGCATCGCGGAGGTCGCGGTGAACTACGCGCGGGCGGGCGTGCACTGCGTCGCGCCGAGCGACATGATGGACGGGCGTATCAAGGCCATTAAGCGCGGGCTTATTGACGCGGGCTTTGGGAATCGGTGCACGCTGATGAGCTATTCGGCGAAGTTTGCGAGTTCGTTGTATGGACCTTTCAGGTGGGTGTATGCTTGGGAAAGAAATTTATGCTTGGAAATTGACGAGAAATTTTGCAGAGACGCAGCTGGAAGTGCACCATCATTCGGTGACAGAAAATGCTATCAGCTTCCTCCCAGCGCAAAAGGCCTTGCACGCAGAGCAATCGTACGTCCTCCTTTCTAACATTAATATTTCTCAAATACTCACTATACAACTTCAGCTTCGCGACGCGAACGAAGGCGCCGACATCCTCATGGTCAAACCCGCTCTCCCTTACCTCGACATCATCTCCGACGCCGCGCAGATCGCGCCAGACCACCCCCTCGCGTGTTACCAAGTGAGCGGCGAGTACGCGATGGTGTGCGCGGGCGCCGACGCAGGCGTGTATGAACTCCGAACGATGGCGTTCGAGACAGTCGACAGCATGTTACGAGCTGGTGAGGGATACTCGGTCCAACTATTGTTGAAGGCATTCTAATATTGATTTATTACGCAGGCGCTACCTTGATACTCACTTACTTCACTCCGCAATTCCTCGACTGGCTGGAGTTGTAAATAAGCTTTTGGTTTCACAGTAATTCATACTTCACCTCTTTGCTGCATGTTTCAACCGTCATGAACTCAAGCTATACATACTTAAGGTACTTCAAACTTCAAATGTCCAGACACATAACTTATGATTTGGTGCGCTACACATTGTACAGGTACAAGAAAATAATGAGACAACTTTGAAATTTCTGAACATACTTCATGAACTGCACCGAAGAGATAAGAAAGGTGAACACCAAGTGTCAGTGCATGTACAGAGTGAGCAATATTGTTCTTATGTGAATTGGAATTCTAGACTCAAAAGTTCAACTCAAGGAGGCAGAAGCAGCTTGAACAGCCTTATCAAATGCTTCCTTTGCACCAACACTGGTAGGACCTTCAAGTCAACAAAGAAGATTGCCAAGAAGGTGATAAGAATCTGCAAGGAGGGAGTCATAAACCCCAGGATGAGCTTTCTGCAGTGCCTTTCTCAGTTCGATGACTTTCTCCACTGACACCTTTGCTCCTGCAGGATCACCAAGTTTGTCAAGGTAAATTCCATGGTTGTGGTAAGCTCTTGCCAGGTCTGCATCATGAACTCCAGGATGAGCTTCCTGTAGTGCCTTTCTCAGGCTTTCTCCAATGGCACCTTTACCGCCATAGGATCATAAAGTCTGTCAAGGTAAAGTCCATGGCTGTGTGGAAGCACACTCGGTGCTACACTCGGACGGAACAAGTGAAAGCTCTGTGATTCGTGGATGAGGGCTCATATATACATGTGGATAGCAATGTACATACCTGTGATTCGCGGATGAGGGCTCGAGAGAGCAGCGAACGCAGGAGTGAGGGTTAATAAAGGAAAAGACAAGTGGAGCTTAAATAAATAAGGGAAAGTCCAGTAGCACGGGGCGGAGGTGGCACGGGAATGGAGGGAGACGCGGTTGCGTAAGCCGTAGGCTTACACTCCTCCCTCCTCTGAAAGCTTGTCCGCCTCGAGTTTTTGTTGCCAGACGTCGAGAGCTTTGCAGTCTTTGAGTTCTCGACCAGGGAGCCATCTGTTTCCTCTCGAGGGTATCCTTTCCAGTGCACCATCCTCTGTTGGCACACCTAATTGTCATTCCGTTGCTGCAGTGGGTCCTCATGAACCCAGAAAGGGATTACAGTCATTCAAGACTGGGGGTCACGGGAACTGATGGCTCAGCGGCTTATGCCATCAGTTCTGGGGCGCACGGTGACAGGAACGGTGCCCCGCTTCTTGGTTGTGGGAAGCCGTGGGTTCAAACCCCACAAAAGTTGTTAGGGGGTTTTAGTGGGTATTACACAAGAATTGTTGAGCCCCACACTACTCAATATTGAGTGTGCGTAAACGCATTTCCTCCTGCAGCGGATCCCCGGAGACGATGAGTTCGGCTGCCTGGGCAGGTCATTCAACGCTCCTCAAAAAAAAAAGACTGGGGGTCGCGCCTAACACTGCCATATCTCTCACTCTTGAAAAAGAGTGATCTACCTTGGAGGGGGAGGTACTGTCATGATCCAAAAATAGGATTAATACAGATGATGTGCTTATATAGGTGAACCTGACAAATCAGAGCAGATCTGATATTGTGGTCTTTTGGCCCAGTTGGTTAACACTTTGGTTCCGGTTACATTGTGTTTGCTACACATGTTTGCAGTTGATGTCAAAGTGTAATACCATTGGAATAGAAGGGATGTCAAATGGAGGGGCAAGTCATTTGTGTCCTGAGGTGGACTCCTTTTGTTCAATTTGAAGTCATCACAGCTTGAGCATGAAACACCAAAAAAGGCCTCCAGAGTGGACGCATGGACAGAAACATGCATGAGGCCATCAGACATGCCCAGTAGTCAGGGTGTCAAGATGTAAAAATGCACTAAATATGCAAATATATTCAATTCAGCAACTGATAATAAGGGACAAATGCCAAGCGGCGAGGGCACACATGGTCAGATCTTACATTGGTGTTTCAACTATGCACAATTTCTTCTTCTCTATTGAAAAGGCCGCCTCCAGCTGATGACCGTTTTCCAGGAAAACCCTTTCCCTGCCTTGTTCTGTCCTCATGTGCTGAACAAGGGTGCCGATCCACTTTAAATTTGTTTTGTCATGTCATTGACCCTCACACCAACATCATCTGATTCACATGAGGCATTAGGAAATCCCACGCAATCATCAATGACCCACGGGAGATAACCGTTCAAATATGGCTGTTTCCAGTGAGTACATGTTCAATAAATTCTTGTATTGCTTTATTCACCTTTCATTTCATTAGGGATGCTCATACATACTCGACATCATTCCAACTGTGGCTATGCATGACACAGTTGCAAACATAGACATCAGCTACAACAGTGATAAAGACAACAAGTTTGATGAGTCGCCTCCCCTCCTGAGCAAAGCTGACACCACCGAACTCATTGCACAAATGAGGCTGTTAAGGTGTAAAATTGTAAATAGACTACATGTATTGTTCTTCTTCTTCTTGTGCTATGCAAATGCTTTTGATGTTGTTTCCCCCAGCCACATCCATGAGAAACTTGAGAAACTTGTGCATTTCAGAATCACTACTCTATAAGGGCAACCCTTACTTTAATAATTTAGTTTCTCAGCCAGTTTGGTTTGATAAGCTCTAAGATTTAGTGAACTGCCTCCCAGCACCTCCTATCACCCTCTCCAGTACCCAGGATAGCCAAGAAAACTTCCCTTCTATGCTATTTATTATTATTCCTCTCTGTTTCCTATGATTCTAGTAGATATTCGATTATTTCATCCCTTTCCCACGCTTGTGCGGACAAGCAAGCACTATATACTATTCTTATATCTATTACACTATTTTCCATGATTTTACCTATGTTTTATTGTATCATATTCTGTAGTTGTAGTACTCTCTTTCCTTCCTCTACTCTGCCTTGAGGAAGCACTTGTCATGATCTGAAAATAGGATTAATACAGATGATGTGCTTATTATATAGGTGAACCGGACATATCAGAGCAGATCTGATATTGTGGTCTTTTGGCCCAGTTGGTTACATTGTGTTTGCTACAGCACTGCCACCGGATAAGCCCGAGGAGTGGCCTGCAGCGCAGGTCACTTTGGAGACTGCTGGGCCTGCACAGCCACCAACAACTTCGGCAACTTCCTTGGGACTTCGGACTTTGTTACAACTGTATAGTTATTGAATTAAGGTTCAGACTCAAAATTCCATAAGTACTGTTACCCCAGCATCTGAGGGATCCTTTAGACTTTTCCTCTTTGGATCCCCTCCTGCTAGGTACACATTTTTGGTGTATTTAGGTTAGGGTTTATATATATTTACTTTGGATCCCCTCCTGCTACTGAGACCCTCATTTGGGCACCTCCAGGAGTTGCCCTTACATACTCATATCTATACAGCATCCATGGGAATCCATCCATGGATGCATTCATACTCGTGGCCCATGGATTTTCTTGTGGATATGCCTGTGAGTACCCACAAGCAATCTGTACTCGTGTCATGGCTTATTGCAAGCAGTAGACCTTACATACCTGCTGTTCCACTTTGGGTGAGTTATTCCCTAAGGTTTATTGCTCACTAATTGGATCCAAGCTCTAGGCACGTTCCAATTTGCTGTTAAGCAAAATTGGTTGAGTTGGGCTGTTTTTCACTTGATTTGGATGTGTGCTTGACGTACTTGTTCTCCAAGGGAATCTTATCTCATGGAAACGCTCAGGGTCATCTTTTGAGATCTTTTCAATTCTGGCACATTTATCGCTATTAATATTTCAAGTGCTTTGCCCCCAGCGCTTGTTTGAACAACATTGTCGTCAACTCACAACAGGTACACTTCACTCTCTACTATACTGATCAAAGCAGTCTCTCACTCACATTGTTGTGCTCTCATTTATTTCCACTTTCATGCTTTTTTCCAATTTTGAACGAGAAAACATTTCAACTCGGTGTCTTGGATTCCAACTTTAATTTGCCTTTGCAAGCGGCACCACCACAGAAGACTGTATCTCTGCTCTCAGTAGGTCTTTCTTGACATTCATATAACTTCTCACTGATATTATAATTCCACACTGGCAGACAAAATGCAATAAATTGCAAATTGGTTCTGCCATGCGGAAACACTAGCTCACTGTGGACAAGTATTTACTGCTCAACTTGACACTCTTTAGATGCAAGACCCTGTTCTTAGGATATTAGTATTAAGCTGCTGCATAACACCAGCAGCAAAATACAAGTTGATTAAGAAGAGCTGCTAGTAATTCCAATCAAATCTGTTCATATAAGTATGTGGCCTTCCTGCAGAAGGTTTATTGTTAGCTACTGTAGGCCATTGTGTCAATTACTCTGGTAATAGGCTTAGTTAATTCTGAGCAACAGTTTGATTCAAGCTCTTTCTGATAGTCAACAAGACCAGTTACCGGCCAGTTAGCTTAGAACAAAACTCCTCCAATTCAAATTCACATTTGAATTGCTAGATAGCTTTGATTGTAAGTACATCTCTCTGAACAGATCAAATCCAATCAGGTAAAAAATTCATTGCTCCTATCCCCTGAGTACCTCTCAATCCACCTGCTTACAAAACAATCATTCCTATAGATTGTTACGAAAGGCAATACTTTATCATACACCAATATTTGGTAAATTTGACTGCTAAACCAAATTATTTATTTCCAGATATCATTGTCTCCTTTCAATCACCACCAGTGGAGATCACTAATTCAATAATTCTAGCTTATTGATCCAGATGCCAATGGGTCGGCTTGGCAAGGAGATTGACTGGGTATTTGGTGTGGAGCTTGTGCTATAAAGTATGGATTGAAGTGGTGATTGGATTGAAGTGGTGATTGAATTGGTGGGAAACTGGCCAATTGTCTGCACCAAGCACTCATGATTTGATGCTTCCTTTTTTAAGTGTGCAATTAGTCTTTTTGCTTTCTGCTTTCTTCCATTGACTTGTGTTGATATGACAGCTGCTGCAAACACCTTTTCTTTCTTGTGTGGTGGATCGGCAAGTCCCTTTCCATTGGGGATAAAAGAGTAGTGTTTGGGCCTTGCTTGTCTTCATCCCCCACCTTCACAATGCCTGCCTCAAATACATTTTTCCGTCCTTACTCGCTCATTTTCTCTCCTCAGCATCCAAGTCTTCCAGTGCACTGCTGCTCATGCATAACTCCTTGCAGTTGCCTTCCCCTTGCAGAGAATTGTTTCAACCATTGTTATCCTGTTGCTGCTGCTGCCCCCCTCCTCACCTGTTATCAAGGGAAGTCTTGGGAGACAAACATTCCCAAGCAGTACATGTCCAATAAACTCTTGCCTTTCTGCTAACCATTGGGAATCTAAGGCTGCACCCAAGGGTGTCCATGTCAACATTGTGATTGAGTGCCAAGGGTGGACAATTCAGAAATCATTGTTCTGCCCTGTGCTTGCCGAAGGCTAGTGCTCCAACATTGGGTGTGTATTTCATGATATCTTTAACGCTCTTCTGCTAACTTACTCTCAACAGAACTTGTCAAAGCTTGTGTTGTGTGTTGTACCATGCTACTTTGCTGGAGCTCTAGCCTCATCATTTTTTACTTGTCTTTGCTGACATCCATCTTTTTCTGTCATCATATCTATCTCTTGTCTTTGCTACATTGTTGCACAGTGCACACTGTCTCTCTCTGTGTTTTGTTGTATTTATGGCTATACACAACTCCTCTGTGCTTGCTTCTCCTTTTGTTGTTGCTTTGTGGATTTCCTGGGATTCTTTGTATTATATTCCTTTCTATCTATTTGTGTACCCAGTGTACCTTGCCTCGAGATAGTGTATATAATAACTGAGCCTCCTGCATGTCTGTAGAACTTTAGATGCATGAAAATTAAGTACCCCTACTCCTTCCTACCTGTGTGTGCAAGAATATTGTACAATGAATATTTATTGCATGCAATGGTAAATTGTATTCTGTTTCATGTCAATGCACACTTGGTGCACGACAGTGGGTAATCTGTACTTGTGTCATGCTTTAATAATAAGGATCATGGAAATGGAGGACTAGGCAGGTAGAGAATGATGAAGTAAGGAAAAGTAAGTAGAAAATAATGAGAAATTAATATTAAAAGGGAGTTCCCCTAACAACTCTTCTCAATATGCAAGCTATCCTTTACAGCACAAAATTTAACATTGTAAACAAGAGCTGCTTTATATAAAGGTTCACAAATTTGCCTTATTGTGCTATATTGCTCAATCTTGGTTTGCATCATGAGCTCCCGGATGAGCTTCATGTAGTGCCTTTCTCAGCTCAATGGCTTTCTCCATTGACACCTTTGCATCTTCAAGCTCTCCAAGCTGTCCAAGGTAA
>KQ086260.1:0-25837 GCA_001020605.1 Schizopora paradoxa | reverse complement strand
ACATTCTATGCTTCGCTTTCGTGATATTGATTTCGAAAACGAATAGTCGCGGGGCGAACAATGCTGCCCAATATCATCACCGGTTTCCAGGCAATCGCGAACGCGTCAAATCCGCTCAAGTTCGTGTATGAGGCCATCAGTTACAAGCCGTTCATCTCGCTCTTCAACATGACTGGCGTTGCGTCAACGTATCCTGAACTCGCTGGTATTGGTGAGTTGCCATAAAGTTGTTTCTCCTTGTCGTAAACGAGGCTGATAAATTCTCTAGTCGAATACGCCGCTGCGGTGGTATACGAAGTCCGTCCGGGGGCCACACCAAACGACCCGATGATTAGGATGATATTCAAGAACGGCACGAACGACATATTCCGGACCTACAATATGTTCGGACAACCAGGAGACATCCCGTTGTCCATGTTCACGTCTCAACTCGAGGTGGGTTCTATTTTATTTCCTTGCATGCTCGCGTGAATTATTTACGATTCTGCGATCTTCAGGGTGCAGCCGTAAACACCACAGCCGAATGGTGCGTCGTCTGCGCTAACTCGCAGGACCGCGGATGTGGTAGTTGCGACAATGCTGCGACGGCTGCTCTAGCATCTCAGGCAGCTAACGAGCACCACCCCGCGCTGAGCAATGCAGCCGCAGGCGTGATCGGTGCTGCTGTCACGGCAGCGGTCATCGTGATTGCTCTCACTCTCTTCTCCATGCTTGGCTTCATTTCGTTTGGACGGCGGAGGCGTCAGGAGAGTCGGGTAAGTTCATGTCAACTGATTCAAGGTGTGGTTCGAAGTTAAACTGCTGTTCAGCCATCGTCGATGGAGAAAATTAAGGAGTAGATGTTGGCATGGTAACCACATTGTAATACGTCGTTCGCTTTGTTCGATGGCGTATATATGTTTGATATGTTCATGAAAACAATGTTCAGTATGTTCGTTTGCGCCAAATGGCTCGTATGCTTCGAGGAAACTTCGTAAGATAGCTCGTCGGCGGATTCGATGAAATCCTCGGCGCAGTCGTCAGTTCTCCGTGAAGTTCTGTGGACCAGTTCAAGACGATATTCTGCGGTGGCAGATCTTCTGGAAGTCGAAGGGATTGCAACCAGCCACCGGGGATTCCGGCGAAGAGACCAGCCTCAGACGTTCTGTCGAAACCAGCCTCAGATCCAAGGCTTCTCGTCAGCCCGACTTCTTCGCCCAAATCGAGGAGGACTTGGAGCCTCGAGGCTGACCTGCCAAATCTCTATAAAAGAGGGGGCGATTTCTGCCTTTCCTCCCCAAGCCGGTCAGCGAGTTCTCCTCCTACCGCCATCATCTCCTCGAGCTCGCTCTCTCTCATCTACTCTCAACAACGTCGCTGCCCCCTCAACGGCGGGCGTGCGGTCCTCTCCTTGCTAGCCATTGGGTGTGCCTCATCGGCGACCCGATTCTAGCTTGGGGAGATGGCACAGAGAGGTGAGCCCAGCTTTTCGTTGGTGGACCTTCGGGCACAGCTAACGCGCCGCCTTTCTCTAGAGCACTTCGAGTCGAAACCAATCCGAGGGCGAGTGCTGGCAGCCCCCGTGGCACGCTCCTTCGATCGCCATTCTCCCGTCAGTGAACCCAGTCGGTAGCGCCGATTGTTGTAGAGTCCAGGGAAAGAGGCGTGTCCCGTTGTTCTCGGAACCCAGTCGCTAGCAGCGTCTGCGTAGAGTCCAGAGGACCGGGATGGTCGACGTGAGCGTGCCGTAGAGACAGCTTTGAATTTCGAGGTGCGTTCGAGGTGCGTTGGATACTCTCTTGCTTTGTTGATCGTCGCTGACAATATCCAGGTGTTGTAGCCAATGCGCCGCCCTCGTCCCCTCGCGTGTCCACTCTTCTGCATCAAAATCCTGATGTGCCAGTGGGGCCTTCCGCCGTCGTCCGATGGTCTGGCTGTCGACCTCAGGTCAACCGATATTAGATCGGGGGGCTTGTTGGAAGCGCACGCACCTTTGGAGTCCCCTTCCTATCCTTGTGCCGGTGTCGACTTGGGACTCCTCACTATTTCGTCGTCACTGTCGCGCGACCACACTTCGCTGCAAAGCGGGGTCGTGGGGTCTGCCACCAGGGGTGGTGGGCTGCATTCATGCCTCGCAAGGGCTAGAGCTCGCGCATTGCGGAGAGGTTTCGCTGGATTGTAAGTTTTTTCTCCTTTCGTTCACCTTCCTGGTTCTGACGCAGCGACGACACAGGGTCACAAAACGCTACGAGCGCGACCGATGCCTGAGGCCTTCTCCACACGCGCGCCCACTCTTCTGCATCCAAATCCGCGATGTGCCAGTGGTGCCTGCCACCGGGGGTGGTCTGGCTGTGATCCTCAGCTCGTCTGATATTGAGATCGGGCGGGTTGTTGGTAACGCGCGCACCGCTTATGTGTTCATAGTCGAGGTGAATAGTTTCTCTTCCCTATCTTTCACTATGATTCTGATAATCTCCCTCAGGTCCAGGTACGTCGGCGAGACTCTTGCATTGTTCGAAATGTCTTCAGATTAATTATAATACATATTTTGATTAACCTCTGCTCACAATGAAATAGTTCCGTTTTTCTTGTTCATAACTAAGGGTCTTCTGTGCCTGATCGTCGCCGTAAACTCGATCGCAATTCGAATCCGACGAATGTCCCACGAGTCCCGATTTCCTTGGCTGCAAGACCCTAGGGGGCTGCCTGTATTCCGGGACAACCAAGTTCAGCGAGTATGCGTGAAGCCGTCGCGCTTCGCTGTGCGCCTGAGACATCCGAGCCGGCTTCGCAAAGGAATGGGCCGTTAGAACCAGTACCAGTGCGAGAGAATGCGCGCCTGCGTACTGAAACGTGTTCTGCACTATGTATTCGAAAACTCAAAGTATCTCGTCGTCCATCGTTGCGGACGCATTTCGCATCGACGAGATCGTACGTCTGGCTTCTGGCCACGCTGCACGCTCAAGGTCGTGTTGCTTCCGGTGCATGCTCCACTGTAAGACAACCGTTGACGTTCCGCGCCTTCCCAAGTCTCGCGCAAACAAGGTCCCAGCCAGTGTCTCTCTTCATCCGATGGTCGGTTTTGACGTGATACCCACTTCCGTCTGTCAGGATGCGCGTCTACATCCGTCGACTGACGTGCATGGCGGCTCGGATGCGCGAGTCGAACGATGGCTGTATAAATCAAAGGATATTGCCATCTTGTTGGTTTCACCTTTTACTTCCCCATTCCCGGATCTCTTCTTGCACGCGTCCAGGATCTTTGATTTCCCCCTACCCTCAGGCGCTTCTGAGGCACGACTTTAACGACTCTAGCTCACGACAACCATGCTTCTTCTCCAGGGCCGCTTGGTCCCGACGGCCTTCTTTGCGTTCGCTCTTCTCCCTTTCGCGTCTGCTATTCCGCGCGATCGCAGAAATGTCATCGAGGCACTCAATAGACGCCAAGCTGCGTCGAGCTCGGCGACGTACTCCGCAATGTGTACGTCTTCGCCAATAGTTGCGACGACATTTGCTTGCACGGGCACGACGAGTAAGCAATCCTTTGTCGATCTGCGCGCATCAGTATCTGACCCGTCTTTTGTGCAGCTGCTGCTGGTACGTCTGGCACCGGATCTGCTGGAGGTGACAGCGGCAACTCCGATGGCACAGATCCTGCCAGCTCGAGCGCAGCCAGCGGCGCAGACCCGTCAAGTTCGAATGCTGCCGGCGGTGCTGATCCATCAAGCTCAAGTGCAGCTGGTGGCTCAGATCCCAGTTCGAGTGCTGCAGGCGGAAGCGGTGACGCGCCAGATAGCAGTTCAGCCGCCGATGGTTCGTCGAGCAGCTCGTCTGCGGCTGCCGACCCCGACACGTCGTCGTCCGACTTCACATCGTCGTTCTCCATTTCTGGTGTCGACCCCTCATCTTCTGCTGGTGATTCGTCGTCTTCCTCCGACTTCACATCCACCTTCTCCATTTCGGGTGCGGACCCGAGCGCCAGCACATCTGCGAGCGACTCTACTGGCACGTCTGCCTCCGACCCTGGATCGTCAGACCCGTCGGATCCTTCTAGCAGTGGAGGCGAGTCGAGCTCTACCGGCGTGACCACTTCTGTCAGCGACGGCACCACAACGACTGTCACGACCTCGAGCTCCGGGTCGTCTTCCAGTTCGCAAGGTGGAAGCTCCTCTACGGGATCATCCTCTTCCGATGTAACGACCTCCTCCGGCTCGTCGTCATCTACCTCGACGTCGTCTGGCTCAGACTTCACGTCTACGGGTTCCATCAGCACTGATACCTCCGACAGCACTTCGTCTTCATCGACGTCGTCGTCCTCGTCACCTTCATCCTCGAACCCCAGCACCTCGTCGACCGACTCAAGCTCGACGGGTAGCAGTGATACATCTTCGTCAGACTCGACCTCGACGGATGGCAGCAGCTCATCTTCCACCGACTCAAGTTCGACGTCCTCCACCTCGTCAAGCAGCAGCTCTTCTTCGACGTCGTCTGGATCAGATTTCACGTCTACCGGCTCGATTTCGACGGATTCTTCGGACAGCACGTCATCAACCACCTCGCCGTCCACTTCGTCGTCGTCGTCCAGCTCTACGTCATCCAGCAGCTCTTCTTCCACTTCGACGTCGTCCTCATCATCTTCGACCTCATCGCCTTCGACTTCGTCTACGTCGTCAACCTCAAGTCCCTCGTCATCCCCATCGAGTAGCACGTCATCCCCATCGTCTTCTCCTTCATCATCTTCGTCAACCACATCGTCGCCGACGTCTTCGTCATCCTCGTCGACCACGACATCTCCTCCGTCCACTGGACCAGTCACCACTGGTCCTAATGGCGCGTCGTTGACAATCACTTCAACGTCTGTCATATTCGTTACCTCCACCGTCTTTGTTACAGTCACCGTGGGCGGCACCGCAACAGTGGTAGACACAACCACAACCACTTCATCATTGTCGAATGGTCAGACGGTCACCATCGGCGCCACTGTTACGAACGTGCAGACGTCGACAGCCACAGTCTCCGTGACTGCTGGTTAAGTAGGGTAAAAAGGCTAGTTTGATAGTAGGAGATGTTTGTATTAGCTTTAAACTGTTCTGATATGTACGAACGTACGGACTTTGATTCAATAGTCTTCAATGTGAGGTTTTTACGGGAATCCACCCTGAATCCGTCGCATGCCTCGAGCAAGTTGATTAGATTTTCTACAATTCCCTTGAACGTTTTCATCACTTCTACTTTCTCGTTGCAAAGGTCCCAGCGACGGAATTTTTCGCGTTTGGAGGTTTGAACGAGACGGTGGACGTTGGAGACAAAGTTGAAAGCATCGCACCGGCTATTTGCTTGTCACGGAACAATCACTCGCTTCGCAGTGCGAACACGTCTTCTTCTTTGAACCGTCGTCAATGTGGCTACGCTTCGTCTTTATCTCTCACTGTGCCATCTGTGACGGTCGTCGGAACGAGGCAACTTAGTAGTGCGAAACGCACCCATATTCAAAGGTCCCGTCAATCGTCGACGAGGAACGGAGAGAACGTTTAGGTGGGCGGGAGAAGGGTGAGCGTTGTCAGACGACCGACTGGAGTGTTGTTCCTTATTTTTGCATAGTTTTAGCTTGTTATAAGGCACGAACGCAGGGGAATCGTTCTTCAACGATGTTACTCGCCATATTTGCCGTCTACGGGCTGCTCGCCAACGTACCGCTGGCACTCGCAGACCCATCGTTCGCCGACGCCATTCCCAAACGCTCTGCGTCTTTGACTGCTCCAATTCCATCGACGACAACAACATCTGGTTCGAGCTCAACAACGACTTCGACTTCGTCATCTTCGGAAAGCGTCGTTATATCTACGAGTGTCACAACACTGCTCACGACGAGCGTCGGGCCCAACGGAACCAGCACGTTCTCCACCACTCTCACCTCCGTCATCTCAAGCGGAGGAGTTGCGACGGGAACACTTACAACTACGTCGTTCCCGAGTTTGGGTACATCTTCTCCCTGCGGTGCGTGAAGGAATCCATGACCCTTTCTTTGCCGTTTACTCATTCAAGTAATTGTTCAGTAAACAACTGCCTTGCTCTCGCCGTTTCACAAGTGAACTGTTCGACCATCACAGACGTGTCTTGTTTTTGCGTCAAGTAAGTCACATAGATCTGCCGCCGCCGCATAATGATCTCACTTGAGCTGATTTCGCGAATAGCGGAAATTTCCCTCTTGACCTTGTTGGCTGCGTTTCTGCGCAATGCTCGGACGAACTCTCAAGCGCTGAGTCGCTAGCTCGCGAATTCTGTGCCCTCGCTTCATCAAGTGCCTCACTCACCTTTCCGGCCTCACCGACCAACTCGTCGACTTCGTCCAGTTCCTCTTCGTCCTCCACACAGTCTCCAACGCCAACAGGCAACTCTTCTACTTCTCTCCATCGATATGGACTTCTGTTTGGATATGAAATATTCGTTAGCTTCGTAGTCGTCACCTTCAGCTTCCTCGCAGTCATCGTGTAATTAATTATTGGACGAACGTGACTGGTCCGTGCGTGGGAGAAATGCTGAGCAGTTTTGTTTGTCCTTGTCTTTGTGCCTGTGTCTCGTGAGAAGTCGGCGCCACCCACTACTGCGACAATTGGACTCGAAATCCCGTCATTGACGCCCGACGACGTTGCCGACGACAGCGACGACGACGACGACATCGACGACGACAGCGGCCATGAACTTCAAGGGCAAGTCGACGTCGAGGTCCTGGACCCAGCTTCCGCCCGATGTCATCCGTCTCGTCGTCACCCAACTCCTGCTCGACGTCTCCGCGACTGCTTTCCTTCCGCAGACATGGCAACATCGAGAACACTGGCTGTCGAGGATGGTCTACAACATTGTGCGCGAGACGGAGGCCGTAGAACAGGTTATGATGGTGTGTCCGGCGTGGATGAATGCCAGTGAGTCTTCGCTGTTCGTCCCCATTCACTCTCGAGCTTCAAGTCTTTCCAATACTCCCAATACTTCATTACGCCAGCGCATTTACTTTATGAATGCTCGGGAAGACGCATATTCATGTATCGTCATTTCATTCCGAGCTTTTCATCTCTCTATTTGCACGAGATCTGCACGAGAATGACATGCAATCGCACATGGTGGCTTTAGCATCTCGGCTACCTAATAGCGCGTGCCTGCGCTATAGTTCGCCATATTTACCATGTGCTTATTGATGCTGGCACTGCGTCAATTTTTGTCGCCGGTGTATGCTATCTTCTTATTCGACTTGACCGTCAGTGGTCGGTGTTGGGGCAGCTTGTTCATCATGGCACGCGGCAGTTTTTGGATCATTAATGCTAATTCGTCCTTGCGTTTGCAGTTGAATACCACCTCTACTGGCAGCACGCAACAGCCGTATTTGACCCAAATGACATGCACCTTTCTTTTTATCGCCAACAAGTGCGAGTCTCCCCATACAAACACTTCCGATACAACCTCCTTGCACGATGCTGCGTTCCGTGTCGCATCAACCAGCCAAGTATGGCTTCGGGACTATATATGTGCAAACGGCAGGTCTATACGTACGCACTGGGCCATGTTCCTGCGTGTAAAGACCACAAGAAGGACACATTCTGCGGCATCTGTCTCCGCGATTGCACAAACGACGAGAACGCCGTTGTCGAAAACGAGGACTTCGACTGCTGGCCTCAGGTTGAGTCCACCTGCCGACTATGTCGGATGGAGTGGTTAGTACGAGCTGCGAAAGACGGTGAATCTCAGGGTAATGGTAAACCAACGAAGGAGTTTGAGGCGATTGGTGGGAAGCAGTTGGCTCCACAAGATTGGGAGGCTCGACAAGCTGTCGACGCCTTCGTAGAGATGGGCGAAGGGACAGTACGTGAGGTCATATCGCTCTGCATGGAGAAGCTATGGCTACGGAAACACACGAAGATCGCGGAAATGATGAGCCTCGCCGTCGCGACATCAAAACTTCAAAATCGCACTACAGGTCGGAATAATGGCTTCAGAAGATTGTCTATGGGTGCGGAGCAGTACGAGAGCGAGGAGGAGATGAGCGAGGCCGACGACGAAGACGATCCCGACTTGATGAGCATGACCGAGGACAGAGGTGGAGTACGCGATCTTGCCATCAATGACTGGGCTCGCACACGAATATTGGAAGGTCACTGGCTCAGTCCTGCCGACCAGTGGTATGCGTTACAAGGACAAGCACCGCCAGAATGGGGACATCCGCCGTACATAAACGCTACTCATCCCTGTCCATGGAACTACCCAGCTTCGGAAGCGGATCAACCTCACCCGCCGCTGACAATGGCGTTCAGCTCACCTCCGCCAACTCTGCCATTGTGCAGTTCTGCGTTCGAGGCATACAAGCGACAAATGCGATCATTACTATATCCAGCGATGGTCAACATCGTTCGTCGAATCGTCATGGAATCTGCTATGGATGGTACGGATGCATGTGTGCGCGTAGCAAAGATGGAAGTGGAGGATATTGCAAAAGCACTCCGAGTGAGCGGTGTCTGGTATAACGGGACGGACTGGATGCGGGATCGCGACGAGTCATACAAGCATAGCGAAGGCGATGACTCTTCCGTATCCTCAAAAAGTAGCTCCGAAGCGACGAGCCCGGTCCTATCGACTTCGACTCTTCAGACCACTCCTTCTCCCCCACCTCCAACAGAGCACAAAAAGGAAGAAAGCGACGATGTGTCAATGCCGCCGCCTCACGTCGTTCCTTCCCAAGGCACCACGCGACCAAAGGCGCTGCCGATCGCGATCTCGCCTGTTCTTGAGTCTCCGACTCAAATTCCGTCGATCCCATATATTCCGGACTCGGTAGAGCGATATCCGCAATTTACGATCGATACGTTTAAAACTGTGCGTTGCCGTTCCCTGCCCTTGCTCGCTTCATGACGTAACACCCTTTGTTTCTCTCAACAGACCTGGCGCGACGCGTGCGCTCCTTTGTTCCAATGCAAGTGCTCCATCTGCGAGCGTGCCGTGCAATTAGCGAACTTGGAGGCTGGTACCGTAGTTCCGTCGCAGGAGTACGACGAGGACGAGCGGGTTGCGGAGCTGCTGCAACGCCCGATCCAAGTAGAGATTTTGCCTGCGACAGAGGAAGAAGAAGAGGAGTTTATGCTTTCGCCGAACGTATCAGACCTCATCGATTGCAGTGAACCGGAAGATGAAGGAAGGGAGGAATCAGTGGTCGGAAGGAAACGTTCGGTTGATGCAGTTGAAGACGACCTGGACGACATCGAGTTGGATCCAGCAGATATCCCTCGTCTGGGCAGATGTACCACACCATCCACTCCTCCAAAGCGACAGCGTCTGGACGAGAGCTTTGAACCCGTCATACCCACAAAACAGCATACGATTCCTGAAGCTATCCGACTTCAGAAGCGCGGTTCGGAAGAATTAGACGAAATCAGCTCTGCCCAGGATAGCGACCTCACGTTGGGAGATCCTCGCGGCAAAACAGCAGCAACACGCAAGAGGGTAAAGACAGACTCTTCGGCGGGTACTTCACCGTCACCACGACCCCCATTGACGTCGTCCGAGTCAGAATCGATGAGCGACGACGGCGATGCGATTGGTGGAAGCGATCAAGGGCGGGTCTCTCTCGACGACTCGCGTTTGCTTGTCATGGACGACGAGGACTCAATGGAGGTCTCAAGTCGATGACACGGAAAGATGAACTTTTTTTTGGATTTGCCTCAGGTCTCGTTTTCGAACCTCTCTTTCGCTATCGCCTTGCCATTTCAGCAACAACACCAACTTCTACACCAATGCAATCTTTCGTGACACCCACTATTAACTGCCTTCCCATCGTCCGCCTTCGTTTTTTTGCAACTCTGACGTAGAAAACGGAATGAATTTTCGTTTATCCGTTCAACGATTCTTACAGTATTACCTTCCGTGTACATGTATCCAATTGTATGTTGTCTCATTTAGCTAAACCTGTTTCCGACGCAACTTTGCTTTCGAATAAAATGTACATAAGTAGTTTGACTTGTATCCTAAGCAATTTTTATCACAATGGAAGTTGAGATTGACCAAACCGTCCCTTGAATTTTGTATCCGGATAAAATTCAAATTAGATGTGTGTTCACTTGTACAGGAGTCATACTGTGTAGTCAGGCGAATGGGCGCAAAATATAAGGTAGCAAAAAGGTACAAAATGTATTGCCCCCAGGCTGGATTGAACAACCGACCTCACCATGAGATAAACTCGTAATCGTACGAGTGGCGCGCTCTACCACTGAGCTATAAGGGCTTGGTAAAACTGCTCAAATGCTTGTATATGATCTGTTTTTCCTTTAGCTGTACCGGGAAGTATTCGAGAGTGATTACGGTGAACTGTGCATTGAACGTATTCGACTCCAGGAAACTACGTAGATGATTCTTAGATGATTGAACGGTATGCGAGTGATAATGGTGTACGCGATACGCATATGCGTCTACCTAATACGTAGACTAAGTACACCGACACCGGAGCATTAGCGCAACCCCCAGAATCATTTATCGACAACGCTGACGCATTTCCATGTACTTACTACTTTCGAATTATTAACCCATTCGAGATACTGGCGCCTTGCTGCGAATAGTTCATAGTAGAGGACGGACAAGTCAGGCCCGGTGCAGTCACGAGAGGGGCCTTCGCTCAGTGGCCACCGGTGAAGCTTTAGTAGGCCAAAGCAGATAACACCGCTTGGATTGCTGAATTCAAAATTCAAAGACGCTTGGATTGGTGTGTGGGCCGACGCGCACACGTGATGATAATAATAGGGGAGATCAAATATCTTGTCGCGAGCTTGTCGCGGCCCTCGTCGCGAAAGTTGTCGTGGAGGCTCGCGACAGATTTTGCTGCGACAGCTCTGGAGCTGTCGCAGCAAAATCTGCTTGTCGCCGCGACAAGAACGAGTGTGAGAGCGTCCCGAAAGGGAAATGCGCCGCCTAAATCCGCGTTCGCGACAACTCTCGCGACAAGCTCACGACAATTTCATTTGGGGGTTATCAGAGTCCGGACAGCTTTTTGAGCTGTCCTGGAACCTCGCGACATTTGCTGGGACAAGGCCGCGACAAGGCCGCGACGAGATATTTGATCTCCCCTAATAAAGCTGTATTGTGGGCGCGTCAAAGAAAGTGTCGGGGCGAGGCATACAACGTGGTTTCAGGGATCCCATTGTCCAACTCGCGGCGTGCCATGGACCACTGCAGCGTGTCGCAGTCAAAGGGAACTTTCAAAGAACTCGTAACGACGGAAACTTTTGAAGTGTGGTCGACTGCATGGGCCGTAGCTCTGTTGTGTTCAAGCGGTGTGCGGCTCAAGTGCCACTTAGGTCCTGGCCACTAGCAGGGCTGAGCATATATAAGGCGGACAGCAAGCACGACCACAACCCAAGCACTCCCCGCCCCGCTCCACTACCACCTCGACGTACCTGCGCGGCCCAGCTTGAACAAGACTCTCGAATCTCTCGATGATCATAGCACATCCTGTCCCTGTCAACTTTTCGCGTCTAGTGGACGCGAAAAACAAATTCGAGGACGTGAGTTATGACTTCCTTGAATTCGTTATCCGCGCTCACCTTCTACTGATTTCAGTTCGCCTCGAAATTCAACGGAATGACCTCCCACGACGAACGCCCGCCGTACCCTCCTCAGGCCCCGAGTCCATCGACTCTCCCGGACCCATACCTGTGTTTCTCGCGCACCATTGGCCCCGCTCTTGCCCGCAAAATCGATCAGCACTTCGACTCCGAGCGCAACACTCAGGCGCAGGTCGGGCCCTCTTCTCTCTTTTCGGGCGCCGAGGGCCTCCCCAAGGTGGACCTTTCGAAGTATCATCGAAGGCCCTCGTCTCCGTACGTCGACACCTTCAGGCCATTCTCCCCCGACGAAGCAGAGTGCACCACCGTTTACTACACTGCGAACTCGAGCTTCGCGACCGCCAGCGTCTACGGGAGCCCCGCTCCGTCTCCGAAGTCGTTCCTCGACCTCGCATCCAGGGCACCAACTCCGGACTCTCCAGACTCATTCGCGCATGACTCGTGCACGGGCTGGACGCCCCTCCCCTCCGCGGCGCTTGACCTCGAGTTCCCGTACTCCAGTAAAGTTGCCGCCAAGATCGCACCGTGCAAGTGGCACGCGTCTCCCGTTCCGTCCCTCCTCGACGACGACTCGGGGCTCTCCTCCCCCGACGAGTCGCCCTTTGGCACACCAGCTTCCGCCGCCCAGACGATGAGCCCCCTCGCCGACGCCGGTGAACTGAAGGGCGTTAAGAGGGTCAATCCGAAGCCGCCGATGTCGTACTACACCGACCCTACGGGCGCTACCGCGCACTTCTCGTACGAGAACGCCCTCTTCGTCGCCAACTACCACATCGAGATGGAGAAGCAGCGTGCTATGGCCTACGAGAGGAGGAACGGCATCCCCTACGTCCACTGGAGCGCTGAAGCGGACCAGGGGCCGATCATGTCGTACCTGAAGAAGGCCATGGGTCTTGAGAACGACCCCGCATGGGCCCTCGTTCCGTAGTCGCCCCAGTTGCAGAGCATGGCCGCAACACATACACTGTGCGTTCTTGCGGTTTTTCCCTTCGTTTTCGGTTTGACTGAAGTCGAACGCAGATTACGACTGGTTCGCATTCTTCTTCGTCCGTTCCCCGCCCACATCTATGTTCCCCGTCAGCCTCTGCGAGGTCTTTCCACATATGGCCACTTACAACAGCGAAAGAAATAACAATCGAAACACTACCACCTTCGACATGCGATACACGCACCGGTCAGCGTCGCGCCGCAGCCTTCGCTGCAATGCCGCAATCCCAACGCACTAACGTGCATCTTCCACCCTCCCGATAACCCCTTCATTCTCAACGAAGCCCAGCTCCGTCCGTTCTATTCTTTTCCCGTGTCTGAATGTACTTGTTAGTTTGAACCTTGCGCATATCAATCTGTACCATTCTCGTCTCATTGTCCTCACTGTTTTCGCGTTTTCAACATTAAAATATATCACCTTTAATCATACACCTGTGATGTCTAGCAAGTATTCTGAACACGATCAATCAGCGTGTGCTGACTAAGTGAAAAACTCAACGAACTCACCCCTCGTAACTTCAAATGCTGCGAAAGTCGCTCCAGCCGCCGGTATACTGTATGCAGGCGTCAATCCTTTACCGATGTTTCAGGTACCGCGAGGCTCGAGCTTCTTACCTTCTGAGCACTGTGGGGTTGAGTCTTCAGAACGTAATACTCAAATTAAAAACGTCAGGAGACATACAAGAGGGCGATAGACCACGGAAAAGACCGATCCTAGGAAGGAGTCCCTCAGTAATGTGATGCGCAGAGTTCGATGGATCTCTTACAGCCCGCCTTCTGATACGATAACCTTCAACTCGTGTCCGATATATTGAACAGGTGTCCCGGACGGAGGGGTCGACCGCAGCTGAATGCGCGATTTCACGACGTCTGCGCGTGCTACATCAGAACACGGCTATGTCAAACAACGTTCTGACAGACCAAGCGGATAGCAAGAAAGCCAATACGCGATCTGCCTGACGGTTAAGAACGGGTAGGAGATCAGATGCCATGGACGTACCCCTCCACAAGAACCGCTTGCCAATAACGCCCACAACGGTAACTCGGTGCGATACCGCTGTCGAAAGCGCCGTTTTGTAAATTCAAACCCTTACGATACATCGGTCTTAGTGGATGATCCGAGTTTACGGCCAAGCTAGCATACCGGTGTAAAAGCTATATTTTTATGTGGATCAGAGATTCACCCCAAGGATGACGGCATTGAAAAGAGCAAACACACCCTGCATACGCTGGGATTTCTCGGGCAACGGTTACCCAAAAGCCTCGCATAATGCCTTTACGAAACCCCCACTGTTGCCACATGTCTCGCACCACAGTGCTTAGACGCTTGTCGGTTGCCGCACCGTATTGCCCTTGCATACGAACTTTAAACATCTCAACTGAGGTCCAGGTCAGTCATCTCACGCAAGGGCCTGATAATGAAAAGGGCATGCACCTGGACTAGCGAGGACCGAGTTCACTGCTCCAGCCATTGCACCCGCAGCTGCTATCTCTTTGAGAGAGAGATCCGGGAAGGGGGAAATGATTCTCTTCGAAATCGCGTATGAAGTGAATAGCAGGGAATTCACGCCTGCGATCCCTATCAAAGGGCTTGCCATGCCTGCATAGCGTTGAGCTTCACGTTTCTTCAAGCTCAAGAGGACCATCGCCAACCTTTCCAGAGAGCCAAGACGCCTTCTTTCTGCACTGTTTGCTTCAGAATGTCCATGGGCCCATTCTGTCAAATCGAATCCGAGATTCAATTCCTCACTCATGAGATGTAAGAGAAAAATAATACTCACAAACATCCCCTCTGCGATTTGCTTCGTGTCAATGCGATCGAATGATCGCTCAACATTGATGTTTATCCTGACTTACTGGGTGCGACCTGAGCGCGAGTCTTCACGGTATCGAGCGGCTGCCCGACCAACACCTGTGCAGCACCACCTAACGCGAAGACAACACATAATCGTGGTCAATCGACGAGGTGTTAATGGCGATGAGAGAAAAAGAATTTCTCACCAATGCTGCCAGCGATGAGCTCATTTCCGGTGCTCAGCGTCCAGATAGAAGAGAGAACATCCATGACAATAGTCCAAACACCGTGTTCGTAGTAGAGAAGGCCCTTCTTCAGCCAGAAATAAGCCCATTCCTCTCCCGATTGCGACAGATGTTCGACATCGTGTGATCCCGTCACTGTTGGCCGTCAATGCCACCGACAGAGGCTCGTGCCCAGCGTGCATGTTACACTGCCGTAACATCTTGCACCGCTACCGCAAGGGACGAGCACTCACAGAAATTTGCCGAAGGCTGCAAGACGAAGAAAGGGAGACGAAAGATCGCGAAGCTGTTCAGGTCGTCGAGCAGACATGGTGGTTGGTGGAAAGGGGAAACAAACAAGCACAGCTGCGAAAGCCTCGTCGAACTGGCAGGCCCTCCAGAAGGTACGTCCTCCATGATCTGCCATCGCAAGTAAACGTGCTGAATTTTGAGAAGAAACTATCCGCGAAAGGGAAAGCATCGATCGTGAAAAGAAAGCAAACGGAGACGAATGAGATCGATGGCCGGCCGAGAAAGAGACCAAGAACATCCGATGAACCAGCACCAATCAGTTCGTCTGAGGAATTCGTGCGGGGATCATCGCAAGGAAATGTCCAGGAGACGTCACAGCGTCGTTCTTCTGTTTCGCTAGGGAAGAGAAAAGCAGACGCTTCCGACTCAGTGGAGTCTTTGCGAAGGATGATTATTGGACAGCTTGAATACGACGAGGAGCAAAGACAGTACGCAATTCATACATCTTAAAAAGACCTTCGACTCAAGGAAAATCATCGACGCAGGCCAGGGAAATTTGTAGCTATTGATTGTGAAATGGTTGGTGTAGGAGTTGACGGATCGGAGTCCTCGTTGGCTCGTGTCAGTGTCGTCAACTTCTACGGTGCTGTGTTGCTCGATGAATTCGTGCGGCAACGTGAACGAGTAGTCGATTATAGGACTGAATTCAGTGGAGTACGAGAAAGGGATATGATTAAAGGTGTGTTCGATATCTTGTCTTGTGACGAGACCCTCGATGCCTTATGTTTAACACGTCCCCTCCTCAAGCTTTGCCGTTCCCTGAGGTACAAGAACGCGTCGCCAATCTTCTCAAGGATCGTGTCTTAGTCGGCCATGCCGTATTCAATGATCTAAAGGTATCGTAGTCCTGTTTTCGAAACGCCAACCTTCTAACGTTGTTCATCCTCAATTGTTTTGCCCCAGGCGCTCCTCCTTTCTCATCCCCGCAACGCGATCCGTGATACACAACAGTGTGCGGGAAGACACAAGCTAATGAAGACTCGGTACCCCGCGTTACGAAAGCTCGTACAACAAGAACTTGGTACCACGATTCAATCGGGCGAACATTCCAGTGTAAGTCCCAGTCATCGTAAACCTCTTGGCCTCAATTCCAGTCTAACGAGAAGTGTTTCATCGCAAGGTAACCGACGCACGAGCGACGATGGCGTTGTACAGGTTGCATCGAAAAGAGTGGGATAAGGACTTCAAATCTACTGTGGGTACCTATGGAACCAAGATAGATGCAGAAATTAATGAAGAGGCTGACATGTGGGCGACACAGTACTCCAACGTGGACGGATCGGCTCGAAAGATGGAGGGCAAATTAGATGCTGATATGGACTCGACGAAGCCTTCGGAAGGTCCTAAGAAACGACAGAAAGAGCGTTCGTTCCCTGGTGGCGGACGTAAGGGAGTCTCTTCTGGCCTCTCTACGATCCTCAAGCGAACGACCGGCGGCGGCACGACAGCTCCGAGATCTGTGTCGTCTGGGACGAAGTGGTGGCAAACGCTATAGGGTTTTGTAGACGACACGACTCTTCGGCGCGAGTCTGCTGGCGCATTCGACGAAGCGAAGCCCGCGTTGACATGGAGCCTGTCATCACACATATCATCTTACATCACGGGGATGCGTGTTTTGTCCCATCCACAAGAGTTTAGTGTCGCTTCATCGCGACGCGTCATCCAAGGACTACGACAGAGTTTGCTGCCTATGCCATAAGAACCTCCGTCCTTGTGACCTCTTCTTACTCACAGATGTACCTTATTCTAATTCGATTTGTCTGTGTTTGGAAATCGCCGGTCAAACTTCTTTCGAGCCTTACTCACTCTCGACTACTGGAACCTGAGGGGCATGGGGACGACCGGTGCTACTTTTCGGTGACGAGCGCCTTGAGCGACGCTCTTCTGAAATTTTTTGTATGGAGCGTAAGGGCGCTACATACAATCTCGTAAATCAATCTCACTTCGACGTAAGATATACGTGGTTTGCACGAGTCGTTTCAATAACTGTAATCAAAGGAGCCTACTTCAATGATCATTGATGGAAGATGTCGATGTAAACATAACTCCCCGCTATTGTATTCCGTCGAAGCCAGCCGAGGGGGTCGTACCAAAGACATGTCCTTGAGTTCTTCCAACTTTACCACTACCTTGAGAACAAATTTGCTTCATCAAACGCACTGCCAGTGGATTCTCCAGAGAAGTCGCAACAAAGGAGTGCAAAGCACCGCCGGTGCTGTTCGTAGCGGTCCCACCACGCATGGGTCAGTTGTCGGGTCTCCCCCTGACTTCAACTTCTTTGCTCCAAGTAAGGAGACGTTCCTTCAATCCGGTCCCTGCCCCTCCTTCCCGCACCAACATAGCGCAGTCCTGCACGATGTTGTCGTCTGACATCGTTCCCGAGATGATATTAGCCGCGTGCAGAGAAAGATTACCTCGAACATCGCATGTCTTTCCAGTTGAAGAAATGCATCTTCCTCAAAGTGCTCTGTGTCCTTCCAGGTTGCGGGAGACGCCGAATGATACCTCGCCATGGGCCTGAGCGCAAAGACGAGACGAAGTCGGAAATGAACTCTCCAAAGGCCTGAGACGCGTCAAAATTCGTCCATCCGACAAACGTGAGGCCTGATACTCAGGCTGCATGGTCTCCGCCGTAGCCTTGTCTCGAAGCAAAAGCCTTCGTGTAGACGCATGGCCTATACTCTTCCCTATAAAATAGGTCTCGGTGGTAACGAGAAACATCAGTACCTCCACCCATCTACCTTCAGCATTGACTCGCGACATGGCAGATGCTAACCAGGGACTCGCTCCAGCCCAGAATGGCTCAGGCGGTCTTCAGATCAAGATGTACACTGGCACCAAGTCCGATAGAGCATGTAACCCATGCGCTTCGATGAAGCGAGGGGTAAGAATGATATCGAACAATGATCGAGATGACTGACGTGTCTTCCTTAGTGCAACGGGGTCAGCCAAGGCGTCTGTGACCGTTGCAGACAGGGCGGAGTGGCATGCTACTGGCCATGTCTTCAGTGCAAAAAGAAGACTAGGAAGGTACCAATTGTGACATATTAGATGAATTCTTTAGCACAATATTGATGGGTTTACCCTAGTGCACGAGAAGCGACGAGGTCGCGACGTGCTCCCTGTGCAAGAAACTCAACGTAGAGTGTATTCCGGATATTGGTATGAACGGCGTAAGTGCCTCCTTGATATTTGCCTTTCATTGATGTCACTAACTTACGATTAGTCCATGGTCGGTACGAGTGTCGACAGTTTGCTTGAGAACGAGGCTGAACCGGAAGCTGAGATCTCGAATAGTCAAGGCGCGGAGCAGGTGCTTGTGTCTTCCGTCCCTGAATAAATAGAGATGTTAGTGAAAATACACAAATTAGACTAGAGCATTTTCGAACCGAGATAGCTGCACTTGTCTTAGATTGTCGTCGTCCTCTGTCATTCTGTCTGCCTGTCGATCTGAATATACACTGCGAATAGATTATAGAGATCACGAAACGCGGGAGGCCAATACTAATATCACTCACACGTAATAATCGACACTGAATTCACTTGAAGCCTTCTCTGCGACACTTTATCGGGTAAACGATCGAGAGAGAAGCGTGTCGATCCGGATTAACCTTTCACGAGACGTAAACGCAGCACGCTTATTATTTGACTCTTCATACGTGGCGGATCCAACTCTACCGCATCCGATACGAAAACTTACGAGGAAACCCAGTGCCCATATGGGAACGGGAGAAGAGATGTTGCAAGCTTTCATGGGGCTCTGAAATGAACGTCTGAGAACGAACCTTAGAACATCATCAACGCGAACTTCGTTTTCAAAGCTTGACAAATTTCAGACATAAATTTGCTTTGAACAACAATAATCATCGCACTTCACTTGAAATGATGCCTTTATATCCCCGACGAGGGTCAGATTCGGCGATGCGCGCCACGTTCACTGAGAAACCATCAATGAGCGTAGACACTACCCCCAGAATGAGCACGAGTCCCCGCCGCATGTCTATTCAATTTGCAACGGAACCAGATCCAAAGTCAGCATTATGCCCATAACGAAGCAGATTTCGAAGGTGTCGAGTACGTACAAATTGTATTGCGTGTGGTATTCCAGCGAAAATGTTGCTCTCCCTATTGGAGTCGAGTGACACGAGATCGAGGATTTCAGATAGGGACTTGCCAAGCATCGACGAATGAAACGTCTTTGGGGATGTGTTCAACGAGCCCGACGAGATGGTAGGAGTAAGAGGACGTCGACAAGGGCGTGGACTCGACGAAGCCGCTTTACACGCCTCTCCTACGTGTTCCCACGAACATTGTGAGCAACTTCGATGCACATTGACCTCCAAATGCATTATTCTTCATAGGCCGCTTCCAGAGCCTTGGAGTAAAGCAAGCGGGGTCAGAAGATTTAACGCGCCGTTTCTAGGGTCTACCTTTTTCTTCCTTGTTAAGCATCCAACTATTAGTTTACAAGTCCACTTGTTGTCTTCTGAGACTCCCCCGAAGGTGAACAAGCTCATCCTTTTCCCCCTCGCGATTTTGTCAGTGAGATGCAAAATTGGTATGAGTCATAGATCATTGGCTCTGTTGAGAGAATCAAATCGCATTGCATTGCGTTGTAAGCGGAACCATCGTCAGTGCCAGTGAGGATTGCTTTCCTCATTGAGCTCAGGATGTATTTGTGAGAAGTTTGGCGAAAGTTTTGTCAGAATACAGAGTTCACGCAATGCGAAAAAAATACTCAGATTGGAGGCGTACAATTGCATCGGCCATTCTATTCCGGTATGGGTTGACTTGAAGCTTGAAGGCCAGTCACGTACGTCGGCGAGGTAGTTTATTTCCGCTGGGCTGAGATCAGTCGACATGCACGAAGCGCCACCCAACAATTCGCCAGTCGACTTGTTGAGCTCTTCGTACGTTGGGCGCAGCATCCGGAGCTGAAATTTTCCACCTCCCAAGTCCAACTCAGATGCGGGCACCACGCGCTTGAAGCACAAGTGGTGTGTTGGTCGTACATTCTTGATCGGTGGAAGCTGGCTTTGGTAAAACATCGTCGGGTCCTTGGATGAAAGCGCCACTAGTAGACGAATGGCGTATATCTCAACAATGGGCAATGCAGCACGCCTAAGACGTACCTGGGCCCGTAATCGCAGCAAGAGAATTTGGCGATGCATCTTGACACGCGAAGTCCGATCCTGACTGTGGATCACCCAGTGTAATTCTCAGGCTGCCTAAGGACAAGCTCATGGCCTCCACGAGTCCGTACGGGTGGCTGAATGGCGCTAAGTCGAACTCGTAGGGTGACGAACGATGGTTGCCTCGCCGGAATTCTGCGCCCGAGGATTTTAGACCCAAATTCCAAGGTTTATAGTAATAGGACAAAGTATCATCGCACGAGTCGTCCGATCCTTTTGTGGCGAGCACTTGAATCGAGATCCTCGAAAGGAGTAAAGATTTCGCGGTCCTTGTTGATCTTCTTTCACGCGTGAATAAAGCGACAAACCTCCAGATCGTTCCGCACGGCACTGGAAAGCTGGTAAGGTGTTCCGCCGATCAAGCGTTGTGTACTTGGGTGTATTCGCAGCAAGCATGTTTGTTGTAACTTCGATGTGATGAAAAAACGCGTGCCGGCGCTGACTTGAAGAAAACGCCTCGAGGATCGCGCTCTTCGCCAGATGAAGAATCGGAGCACCTAGTTGAGGGATTCGCCCAGGACCACATGTCCCTTGGATTCGTGTACGCCCACAAACCAACACCGGAAATGAACTCCACGAAGGCCCAGTGACCTCCGATGTTCAAAAATTCTGACCTGCAAGACGTAAGGCCTATCAGGCCTGTCGGCTGAGTGCCAAACTTTCATCCTGGTATTGCGAAAAATGACTGCAATGGCATTGCCTCTCAGTCGACACGCCTCCAAACCAGAAGTCCTGGATTGCTATAAAACCTGCGTTAGTTAGAAGAGGATTTACAACAACAACTCAGAGAAACACTTCACCAAACAGCTACGATGGCCAACAACTACCAGAACCAAGGAGGCAGCTACTACGAGTTCGCTGATCCTCATACCCAAGAGACCCTCAGCCAGAGTGGAGGTGCTCCACGACGCATTAAACCGTGCCAGGCATGCAAGACCGCAAAGAAGAAGGTAATGTCCTTTTTGCCTCCAACCTCGGATTTCGAGGTACTGACTCTGTGATCACAGTGCAGTATGCAGACCAACGGCACGTGTGTTCGATGTGCCACTAACCAAATCGCCTGCGAACCCCAGGTGAGACGCTCTTCGTCAAGAATTGAAAGGTACATGACTGACCTCCAACAGGCGTAAGGGACGATGTAGAGACCGTCGAGATCGAGTATAATGTAATGGTCCTGAGAATAATGTGTTCCTGCACGTTCCTGTCGCACCTCGATAGATATGTAGACGTCGTCCGCTACGCATCGATAAATTTTTGTTTTGAATTTCATGTCCACGATAGCTTCTGCAGAGTGTGCGAGTGGTCACTTTATGATGTCGCCTTGAGAAATTCCATGAATCTGGGTCGGAAATAAGCACCTGGACAGTGATTTGTTGGCAGATTATTGAACCGTGTTGAAAGGGGACAAGCGAGGCTAACAGGGAGAGAGCGCCCCCGTAGTAAGCGCTGCACGTATATCGTCGATAACGACGGCGGATAGTAATGACCGCCGAGCTCGTGCATCTCGATTCGCGATTCGAGTGTTTTCTTTATCGAGGCCAGAGGGTGTCCCTTATTCAATGTTGAAAACACTTGCAAAAGTCGTCAACAAGCCTAGTACCTTGAGGAACATATCGATCGAACATTTTGTCAGCAAACGATTCAGACAGTACACTTACCATCTTGTCTTCTCGTCTTCTAACCAAGCTCGAAGCTGCCTTTGAAAGCGGTTCGCGGGAGAGCTTCGGTTCGTCACGCGTGGATGTTGGAAAGAAGCGCTTCTCACGATCATAAGAAAATTCTCACGGTAGTAAGAGCGATTTGAAAGGCGGCAAAGCTTGCTTGCTTGTTGACCGTGACGTTACTTCACGTCAAAGACCTCAAAGACTTCTCAACCCGCTCAAAACTTGCCTGAGGTATTTTCAAAAGCTTCATAGTACGGAATGCATCACTGATTCGACCTTTTTTCAATGTCAGATCGGCGATGCCGCTACCCTTCCTCGCGACCTTTGCCGAGGAATATTTTCCTTCACAGTATTATTTACGTTTTATTCTAGGCTTCTCCATTCTCTACGCATTGCGATCGTACTCGCAAGGGCGAAAAACAAATAGGGAGCGAGATCTCCATGGACGTGTCGTTCTTCTAACGGTAAGCTCTCCAATCGTACCTCAGGCTTTGAATAATTATTACTATTTTTGATTTTAATATCCTCTTCACAATCAAGGGCGGATTTACACCGACGGGTTCCACTTTGCTTGAAGCGCTAGCGAAGAGGGGAGCCCATATCATAGCTCTCTCTCCAGATCCTATCGAAGAGCCTCACATTAATCTGGTCGTCGAAGCACTTCGAGAAACCTCAAAGAACCGCCAAATATTTGCAGAGCACTGTGACTTATCTTCGACGGAGTCTACAAAGTCTTTTTGCACCAAGTTCCTCACCGGGCAGGAAACAAGACTGGATGCTCTCATCTTCACACACGAGTACGAACATATCGGCCCCTTTTTCGCCTCAGAAAAGGAACGAGCGGATTGCGAAGTGAAAAGAGCCGCCGCGAGCGACGCTACCTTCCTCATCACGACACTCCTCCTCCCGACACTGCTGGTCGCACCCCCGGAACGCGACATTAGGATAATCAACGTCGTAAACCCTTTCTACGCAGCTGCAGTGCCGTTATTCCCGAAGGCGCCAAACCGGAAGGGATCACAGCTCGTACTCGAGGGCTTCCGCGCCCTGCGCTCGGTCGTGTTGACGCGCCATTGGCAACGAGTCTTCGACGCGTTGCCCGCGGCGCCTGCCCCTGATGCAGATGCGCCATCTGCGGAGACAACAATATCAGCATCGAAACAACAGAAATCGAACATCGTCGCCGTATCTGTATCTCCCGGATTTAGCAGAGCAGATACGATTGCCCCGCTCTTGAGAGCAAAGCGCGGTCCTCGCTTTTCACCTCGGGGGTTTATACTGTAAGTATATCGCCTGATTGACCATCTTCGGACGCTTGTAGTCTAACAGCATCATTTCCCTTAGCTACTTGCTTATGCTGCCTGTGCTATACATCTTTGCTAAGTCGGCGTCGTCGGCCATTGAGCCAATTCTACACGCTTTGTTTGTTCCTACCCCGTTCAAGCAGAAAGTCACGGTTGGTAAAGATACGAAGGGTCCGCTAGAGGATTCGTCACCCGAGGAAGTTTTGAAGCCGGGCGCCTTGTACTCCAATTGCTCCGTTGTTTTACTAGGCATCAAGGTCCCCGAGGCTGCAAAGAAGAAGGACGATAAGGATGCTGTAGTTGATGATAAAGAGTATGGCGGGGAGGAGCTGGGTCGCATGGTTTGGGAGAGCTATGAAGAGTCTCTGAAAGCCAGAGGCGAAGGAGTTTCTCAGGTTGGCGTAGAAGAGAAAGGGGATTCAAAGAAGAAGGACAGTTAATTCGCAAGGTTTCCCCTTAGATGGACATTTAGAGCAGCATCGTACTTTAATTCATGATACCCCCTTTAATTGCAACGATATAATGATTTCTATCATCAGGTGTCATTATGAGCGGAGAAAATATATCGTGCGGTAAAATAGATACAGATTGCGCATGTTACAATGATCACGCCTGAGCGACAGCCTTTCCATCATCACCTGCAGTCAGCGTTTTTGGCGCATCAGGTTTTGGTTGTTGCTGTTGTTGTTGAGGCGGGAGTTGCGGTGGTGGAGCTCCAACAGACGACAATATCGAGAAAAGGTTACCACCCATACTCTCGTTCTGTAACTTCAGCTGCTCTTCTTTCATCTTGTCGAACTGAGCTTTGTTTTGCTCAAGGTATTCCATGTCGCCACGGTGACGCTCCTGGGCCTCCTTTCGCTTTTGTTCCAAGTAGGTGAGTGGGACGGGTGATTCCTCCTAAGTAACGGGTTAGCGCTACTCGAGAATTTGGCGTGACCCGCTCTGCTCACCCGCTCTGCTCACCTGTTTAGATCCCATGAAAAGGCCGGACAACGTGAGACCACCGCCAGATTTTGCTCTCCCGCTCTTCTTCCATTCCTCGACGAATTGGGCTTTGAGCTCTGCCTCCTTCTTTCCGTACTCTAGCGGGATATCCTTCCCCTGGTAATTCGACAGAATGGGACGCACGTCCTCGGGTCTATAGATCGCGATAGCTTTAAATAGTAGATTATTAGGTGATGCTTCTGTGAATTCAAGAGCGGACGAACATTCAAGGAAGGGAATCATTGCGACAAGCCCCTTGTCCCGAGGATTCCCCTTCCACTTCGGTACTACGACGGCATTTTCGGGTTGAAGACTGACGTGATCTGGGTCGGTGTCGAGCATAACGACTTTTGAGAGATCACGGTTGAGGAAAGACAAGTCCTGAGAGAGATGGCTCAGATCATTTCAAGGGTCAACATATGTCAAGAATAAAGACCTTCTTCGGGGTGCCGTTGACGGACCGCGTCGACTCTCTAAATAACTTGTAAAGAATGGAATAGTCGTATGGGTCCAGTTTTTCAAGAATAGGCAGCGCGGTCTTTTGAAGCGTCAGATAAAGATGTAAGATGAGTCAGACATTGTACTCACGTAGGAGTGTTGACTCGTGAATACGACAATCTCGTAGAATTGAGACAGGTAAGTGAGGAAATAGTCCACTCCGGGTCGTTTGGCTGTTCTCCATCCCTTTTCTCGCTGTTCAAGTTTTAGCCACGGGTAAGGAGTCTCGCAAAGAACGTACGTACGTCCCAGGTCGAGCTTACGAGTAAGTCATCGAGAGAAAGGATTAAAGTGTAAGGCCTATAGTAAGGAGAAGAAGGGGGTGCGGGGGGAGGCAATAACTCGTCCCAAGCAGGTTTACTGAAGAACTGGAAGAAATTTCAATGACATGCACAATCAGATTCAGAAGAGGAGTTGAACACACGTCAAACATGCTCCCGAAACGAGCCTGTGTCCTGCCCATTCGCGTTGTAGGAGCATCCTCCACTCTCTAAAAGAAATATTAAATTCAGCAAGTCGATATACAGAGTCGTTACGCACGATCTTCAAACTCTTCAACTCTCCCTCTTCCCAATCTCTGCCCAGAAAGACAGCCCCAGCAGCTATACCCAAGCCTAGCATAGCCAATGATGCTCTCCCAATATTCCGTCGTTTCCGTTCGATGGACGAGAGCGAGTCCTTGGACGATTTGGCTCCGGTCTGACCTTCTGCTCGCTGCTCTTGTGACTCTTGAACTGGAGAGAAATCGAGACTTAAGGAGGCTGGAGAAGGGGGGATGGTCTCCGCTGCAGTATTGGATACATCTGGTGAAGGTGTCTCTGTCGAGGATGACGTTGACTTCGACGCGCCTTTTGCGGACTTGCTCGTCGAGGGTGGGGAATTGGGCCCTGGAGGGTTCGTTGCCATGAATCGAGCATTGCGAGCCACAAAGGCAGTTCTTGAGCAGCTTACAGCCCTCGAGAGGAGGAGCGACTGCATCGTCGTGGTCGGCGTTGTCCACAAAGCTCGTCGACTTCGCAAAACGTCGACGAAAATCGAGCCAACACTGCGCGCAAGGCCCACTATTTCCCGAAGAAATAGTCGTGAGAGATGCATCAAAATAAGCACCATATATTGATGGCAATTCTTTCGAAAGATAGCCGAAAAGATATATACATATTTAGTTAGCTACTTTCCGAAAAGAGAGCTTACGCATTTTGCCGCGAGTTAGTCATCAAAATAGATACTGTCTCTCTTTGGCTATTTTCGGAAGAAATAGTGAATCAAATAGGAACACTATCTTCGGATCAAATAGCCAA
>KQ086259.1:0-25983 GCA_001020605.1 Schizopora paradoxa | reverse complement strand
ATTACCCTCTTCCCCACTGCATGCCGCGAGGCTGCAGATGCTCCTACACCTCCCGCGCCTCCTTGAGACCTTTATTGTCTCATTTCCGCAGATTTTTTGCCCTTCTCTCGCTAGCCTATGTCCCACTGTATGTAGTTTAATTATTTAATCTAGTTTAATTCATTTAATGCGATGGTACATCCAAAACCTACCCGTCTGACGAGCTCGCCCGAAAACCAATTAAACCAAATCATTTTAATTGTCCCCGCCCGATTGTCCCCAGGTCCCAGATCCGCCAATGTGAGTGGTTTAATTGTAGTTTATATGTCGTGGTTTAAACCTCTTTCCCGTCGCCGACGGGATTTTTTTAAAACCGGATCCCTGACGTCCCCGCGGAACTTACTGTATGTCTGGTTAGGATAATAAGTGCAAAGGCGCTGCGTGGGTAGAGTAAAGAGTAACTGAGAAATCTGGACGCAAATTGAACGTTCATAATTTTGGGAATTATCGGCGAGCGATGCCAGGTATCCGTATGATGGCCTATGCTAGTTTTACGATACACAACCGCATTTACGCCAGACCTTTCTCCGTACAACGAAAAACTTGGAGGAAACGCGTCTACTTCGCGCCGATCTTCTTCGCGGAATGCTTCACTCAGGTGTCGAATTCTAATGTTCGCCAGGTTCATCATTGTTATAAGTTAGCCAGACGCGGATGACTTACAAATTCAGCAGGTATAATTTCAACAGGACCCTTGCACTCCTTGTCCTGAGAAGCGCGGCGTTAGAAGAGTACAGATAATGGTTTCAAACTGACTTACCCCCTCTTTCCATAAGACGTGCGCCTCTAATGTAGTCGACCCAAACGCTATGGCTATTTCGAATGGTAGCGCGAAGACGTCCCCGTGGGGACGCAGAATATCGCGCTGACCCGAAAGGTCAGCCTTTATCGTACAAATCTCTCGAAACCCGTCCTCCTGATTGCCTATAGATGTTACCATTATGAAAAATTGGAAAGTCCAGAACAAATGAAGGCACGCACCATTCCGATCGCAGACCCACTTCGACTTGACTTTTTCTTCCGCCAGATAGACGTTGACTTCGTACCTCATGGGTGCGTCACGACTGGGGGGAAGTAGTTCATATCCCTTTTTGCGAACTTCACCATCTTTGAGAACCGTACCCTGAGCCGAAATTCAAAGGGCGAACGAGTAATGTATAATTACTAGTCACTCACAAAAGGAACAAGTACACCCCAACCATACTTCAGACGCCCGCTAGCTGTACGACGATCGCCCTCACCACGCTTGACGTGCTCTTTATTTGCACTGTCATAAGGGACGCTTATCTCCACGCCGTAAGCATAGCGAGTGGCACGACCGACAACTCCGCACTCTCCACCGCGTTTTTCAAACCAGACAAGAGCACCTGCAGCACCCGCCTTGAAACTGGGAAAGCGTAGGTCAGATAAGTAGGTTGAAAGGTAGAATCTACGTACTTCTGCTGGCTTGTCGGGATGAGCTTCATTTTCTTCCCGTATTTAGCTCTCAGCTTCTTCTGAAAGTAAGGCGAGCAGCTAAAGTCCCCTCGTAGCAGAAGAAACTATAGAGCAAGCGATTAGAACAGCACGCACATTGACACCTTGAGAGAAACATACCTTTGGCTTGTTGTTCTCCATGAGATAGTCAATACCAGCGGTGATCGGGTCGATCACTTTGTCGAAAAGTGTTCCCATTTGCTCACTGAAGTAAACCATCAATAATTGACGTACATACTTAGAAAGCATCGTACCGAGTTATTTCAATTTGACTCCCGTCGCCCTCTGTATTATTATCGACCTTGACATCGAATTTGAACGTCGGTTGAGAGCCGTCAAACTTATCCCTGGCGACTTCAAACCGTTTCTGCGCATTGTATTGCGCCTCGATGATCTCATGCTCGCCGAACTTCTTGTCCGAGAGTTCCGTGCGAACAATATCATCGAAGTCGCCGTTGATCAAAACGGCACCAGCCTCAATGCCTGCGAGTAGATAGGTCAGATCTACGTCTAGAGGATTTTGCATTTGCTCTTACGACGTACATTTGGAGGGATTCCCCTTCTTCTCGCGTAATTGTAACGGCGAGACCGATTCGACTTCGTACATTGCTATATCTGTCGTCGAGCCACCGCTGTCGCACACGATGAATTCTGTGTTAACCTATGGATGAGAGCATCAGAAGACACACAAGGATTGAACTCTCAGTCACTATGACTTACTTCAGGTTTTAAGTCACCTTGACGCAGCGCCCAATGGACTGCAGCTTCCGTTTCTGGTACGAAATTCACCGCATCAGGATTTTCAACAATGCGAGCAGCGACAGCAGCTCCTCGCAACACGGCGTGTTCTTGGAAATACCACCCGTTGGGGACGGTAAAGACAACCTCCATGTTCGAGGACAATACCTCCCAGCTCATCCCTGGAAGTTCCTTGCTGATGGCCGCCTTCGAATATTTAAACAAATACGTCAGCCAGTCGGTGTATAACTGTTTCTCGTCAACACCGTTCGGAAGTGGCGGAACGCCCGCTCCCTCGGACAGTTCGGCAGAGGTTCCAAGCCTGTGAACGTAGCGTTTGAAAGACGTGACGAGGGTCCATTTTTCTGATGCTGCCTTCGCCCGGACGGCTTCGGTGTCAGTAACAGCACCGAACGAAGAAGGCGTGCCGTTTGCATCGTAATACATCAAAGACGATGTCTTCGCTCGCTGAAGAGGCTCGCCAGGCCATCCCGTTACATGCCTGATTTCAGGAGGCACCTTGTTCTGCTCAAGATAAACGAATGAGACAGCCTTGATTATAGGTTAGTCGAAGCGGAAACAGTCTGATAATAGCAGTTGACAACACACCGATTGCATTGACCCGATGTCCACACTGAGGACGAGTTTTGAGGCATCCGTCCATATTCCTGGTTCCTGAGCGTCAGAGTCAGCTCGATAAATCAAAGTTATACGAAGCAATGGTTTGACGGACGTCGGATGAAGTGGGTTCTACTGGGTCTTGGACCGGCGGTTTATACTTGTCCGCGAGAAAGAAGCACCACTCAGCGTGCTCTTTCGTTCTTTCGTTCGTTTCTGTGGTTATGCGGAGCTGACGAAGTCGCGAGGCAGTTTATCTAAGTGAGAGATGCAGACCAACATCAGATATTAGAATACCTGCGCATTTTCGTTGGCGTTCGCGGGGAAACTCCAACAGATTTCCTTTCCCGGGCCGATGGGATAGACACTGAAATTTAGAGGAGGAGGTGAGCTGTTTTGCGTTTCGAATGATGATATAGTGATTCCTTACATGTATCTACTTTTGCGTTCTATTTCCCTGACCGTCCACGGGTACGGTTTTTCTGACGTGGTAGTGGACGTCACCAGTGATTTGTGTTCAGGCCAACTTGAACAGTCGAGAACCCGCTGCAGAAATTCATTTTGAAACGAGTAGGACTTGTCGGCGTGACGTTGCACATTCCACTACATATCAAGTCGTATCGTTAAAGCCCGAAAACTCAAGTAAGAATGAAAAGTGAAGGACGCACTCTGGTACCTTTGACATCGTTCTGTTGAACCTGAGTGAGCCGAACTGGACAATCATCGTCACCCTCCGTCAACACGAGATATCCTTTCGTCGCAACGTTCTGGATGTAGTATATCCCTGACTGAATTACTCCTCGTACTCCCGACATGTCGAAATGAGTGGTCGACAACGGGTTTGCTGGTAACTGGGCGGGATTCCTTGATACAGACGAGAGTGAAGAAGTTTTTGTGGTCGCTGGCGCTGAGTCCGGGAGTCTGATCAAAAAACATTGCTCTTTATAAACCCGACTGTTTGAAATCCTCGACCCGCTTGACGTTTCTGTTCTCGGAAATTTGAAATGAAGTTCTGAACGTTGACATTGGCGAGACGACTCGGAAGTTCAACCTGTTCCTGTGTTGACGCGTGTAGGTCCTCGTTGTGCCTCGTGGGAATGGCTAGACACCGAAGCGGCTCTGCGTGCCAGAACTCTCATCGTGTACTTCCATTGCTCCTCTGTCAAAGACCACCATGTTCTTCACCACACGGACTAGAATACTGAATACTGGGGTGCGCAGGTTGTTTCGTTTGTGCGAATGCACATCTTGAACGGAACTCGAGGCCCAAAATCAGGATTTTTACCTCAGGTCGACTCGGAAGGATGCATACGAAGCGAAGTGGATCGCCCATGAGTCGCCTTTCGAGAAACTTACGCGATAGACAACAATCGAGCAACGAACGCGGAAAGGGCTGGGGCTTGAGCGCTGTAGAAGAACATGCTTTGCCTCTATCCGGAAGCACCTTCAAGTCTGCTCTTTGTCGCCGAGCTACGCCTGGCGCCATTCCATTTCGTCGACTTATTTACTGACAGCGATGCTTAGGGAAACAATGGAGATACTTGCATCAACGGGGGGATGCACGTTCAGATGGCCAATGAATAACAAAAACGAAAATTCCTTGGGATTTAGAATGGCAATGGATGTCGTAACTTCGATAATAGGCGACTGCCCCTGGCCTTCCAACTTGATTCAACTCCTTGTTCATCTCGGTGGAACTCCTCCGCCGAAGGCGTCGGTTGAACTACAGGATATAATGGATGAGTTCTCGTCAATCATTGTATTTGTTGAAGCATTTTACGTATCTCAGGCATCCAATACAGCAAAATTGTCCGATACGCGACTTCGAGGTGGAAGCTTTCTCATTACGACATGAGACTAGGCTCGCTGGCGGTTGTCTGGACGCTATCAATGTCTCTAACCGATCCTCGTGCTGAGGTTCTAGTGCTCGAATCCTGGCAGAATCCGATTTCGAATAGTGATCTGGAGAGGATTAGCTTGTCTAGTCGACGTCGGTTCCAAGATTTGAACAAAGCACCCTAGAAATCGTACTAGGCGAAGAATTGGGAATTTACCCGTCCGACCAGTGACTCGTCTTCATTGAGGTCGAGGCTCCAGAAATGCGTTTCCGACGACATCCACCGCAAGTTCGGGTACCTCGCTGTCGTGGCGCAGGTGTTTTGTTTTCTCCGATGAATTTGTCGTCTCGTTCCGCTCGTAGAATTACCTAAACGATTGGCCTGATGATCTACTCGACACTTGCGTATACTAATAGGCCACACGGGCAGCTCGAAGGGCATCTCGTTGCATTTCCTCATGACCGTCCAAAATATCGTTCAGACCGGCCTATACGCCATTCGGAATGTCGAGACTGCGGGATACGTCAATCTTGCAGACGGAAATACTGGCACCCCGCTCACTTCGATGGCCGATGAGGACCTGCAGACCATCTTGGTAAGTAATAGCTCAGTATCCCGCCCCGCTGTCGCTCACCGATGGCGCAGTTCAATGTTGTATACCTCAGCAACAAAAACTACTCGATCACAAGCTACATCTTTCCAACCAACGAAGCCTTCGCCGCAGCTGTACCCTCCAACGGCGAGGTAGTTGTGGCGAAGAGCGATAGCACCCAATGGGAGATCAAAGAAACTAATATCAAGGGAAACTACTTGTATGACCTCCAAGCCTTCCTCTTCGTTATCACACTTACAATATGCGATACAACTTTTAGAATCAATCCCATTCAGGATAACACACTGTTTTGGCATCTAGTCAGCAATCTGGATGGCACAAAGGTACGTCGCATAATTGTTTCTCATCTACCGAGCGACTGAAGTGAATTACGACGCGTAGATTAAGTTGAGCAAGGACGTCTCAAACGCCAGCAAGTGGACCTTCACCATTAAGCAGGGTTGAACAAATGTACCGCGAGGTAGTGACCTTCGTGCCTTCTTCACGCTGAAGAGTAGTATATCTTTGGTCACTGGCATGATAGTGGGCTCCTTGATTGTGAATAGCAGTCGTTTACGAGACAGGAGAGATTATCCTAAATATATGAATTGGCCTTCTTTCTTCCTCTCCGCGATGGACTGCAGGCCCATCCGTTGCAACCTTTCGAAAGTGTCTTTTGGAAGGGTACGAAACCGCCTGGGTTTTTGCTTCTCGGGACCCGCAACAGCTTCGCAATGAGTTCTTCGTTCAATACTATCGAGTCCGCTTCTTTGTATGCGCCTCTTCCGTCGATGTTAGGATTTTGTCAAGCTTCACCTTGAGGTGGGTATGAAATTGACCGCAATGGGTTATTGAATTCTTCAGCACTACCAGTCTATGTACTTCTTGTTTGATGTTCAACTCGAAAAAAACGTAGAGGTTTCATAAAACAGGACTTTGTTCCTGCAGGTGGGTATCATCCGACTCTGGGGAAATTTCATCATCTAAAACATCGACTTGAGTATTAATCTCCTCATCAACCCCTTCACTAGCTATCGAGAGAGTTTCGCTTGATTCTATCGTAGTTTCGAGGAGAAAGGACGAGCCGCATCGCCTAAAAGACAATGTGCATTCACCGTAAGCTTGCATTGATGCTTTGAAAATACGAAAACACACCTAATATTATGAGGAAGAACTCGCTGATGCTTGTTTGGATTCGAGTGTAAGATGCCCGATACCCTCTTATACCCGATGTGCTTTGTTACGAACCACAATGCGGCGCGATACTTTCTTTGCATTTCCGGTGTCGTACCGAAGATGGCAAAAAATATGACTGCGACGAAGACGTGGAACCATTCGTTCCATTTGACCTCGAAGGGAATACCGGGAGATGCACTCCACACGCTAGCTGGAGTTTGGAGTACGGATGAGAAGGACAATCCGGTGAATAACTTGAATTCTGCTCTGCCATCATGTACGTTCTTCCAATTGACGTATGGATAGTTGAAAGGGGAGTTTTTGCCCTGCACGATGTTAAATACAATGACGCCGATGATTGTGGGCACGAGAATTACGTCCAGGCAGGCCATAATCATGAGTCGATTGTACTTGCTGTGTGTGATGCCCTGACCACTTTGGAGAAATTCGTCCATCTCTTTTCGGTGCCGTTGGAACGTGCGCATTGTCAATGCTAAATATTCAGATCAATTAGCTCGACCAAAGGATTTTTCTGCCAAGCAAGAAGACTCACGAGCAAGAATTAAGCACGGCAATCCGAGTAATATCGTCGGTAGGTATGTGGTTATATATGCGACGTAGCTGTAAACAACTTGAACGCATCCGATTTCTTCCATGATTTGGAAACGAATAGGCTGAACGACTATGTCTAGTTTTAATAGAAGTGCGGAAAGGAGGACGAAGGTGCAGCAGTCATGGATCGAGTTCATCTGAAAGGTTGGTGGACATACTGAGAGCAATAAGTAGGATCGGGAGCACGAGTATGACGAGCAGTTCAATTGCAATTGTTTTCCGTTTCTGTAAGGCAAGGTCAATATCCCTAAGCCAGTTTAAACTCACTAAGAAATACGGATACGTACCTGTCGTTGTGTTTCCAAGAAAACTCGACGGTGCGTCATCTTGTAAAGATGCAAGGAAACAGCAGAAGAACTAGCGGCCATGCCAAAATTTGCGCCGAATTGCAACTTGGTCGCTGTCTCAAGATCTAAGCACTGCTCTTTAAGATTGATATCCCACTTACATATATCGCACCAAACAGGCGCAGTATTTTCTACGTTATTGTGCCACAATATGGTGTTCACAAACAAAATTAAGTTGGCACTGGCCGTCCATAGAGCGAATCCCCATACTCCAAGTCCGAGTTTGCGAATGTGAGAAGTGAGAGGTAATAATGCGAGAACCACTCCCATGAAACTGCCTATTGGTGTGATCGGGTATGGCGTAAGGGCGTGCATTTGATGGGTATTATCGAAGATTGTGTTGTTCGCCGGCATCGGACCAGCGATACGTTTTATACTGAAAGATACTAATGCCCTGTGCATTGCGTTTTGACCTGGTAATTCGGTGATCGTAGCGCCTGATCAGAGGGCTTCGTTAATTGAGACATCTATGCTGAGCAGCAAATAAGCATGGGGTGATTCGAGAGCCCAACGCATAACCTCAATTGGAATTCTCGTCGCTTTATCAGTAAAACCTATCGTAAAGGCGGGATATGCTTGATCACGTACCTCGCTTTGCGAGCGATTTATGCTTGTTACCGACACGACCGTTCCCAAGGATCTGATAACCAAGGGGAAATTTATTCGACAACGTATCGAGGTGTATTTCAGGAGCCGCTTCCGAGACAATGAAAGGATTTTCTCGCAAGCTCTCTCAGAGACGTGCTTCAGAGATGGCATAGAGATGAGACGTGGGATTCCGCCTGTCACAAATACATGCGCGTCTCCATCGAGCCTATTTGGAATCATGAGAGGTAGAGAATCGTGAAGGAGACACCAATAGAAAAGGGTTGAGAATGACAATAGTGACGTACATGATAGTTGCAATGCGGACATAATCACTGAAGTTGGACGCGAAGAGGTTTTGTTCGAGTTTCAGTGAACATTGTTTCAAGCTCGTACGCCTCGAAAAGCGGCTGCAGAAGAAATTGCTACCGGTCCCTGATGAAGCGTTGAAGTAAAGAAGATATTGTTTTGAGCGTCGTGGTTGACCCAAGTTGACCGAGTCTTTCGTCGCGAGGCTGGCATCATGCAGAGGCTGAAAGTCGCAGCCTCGTTGCACATGAAGTCAGGTACTTGGTGCTATGCAACGATTTTATCAGTAGAGTGGACTCAGATAATTGCAATGAGAATCCAAGGTGAGGTAAACTCACCGACGTTTACCACTGGTGCAGTTCCGTACTCGCATCCACACCTCATCCGTCTCTCTAAAATCTCTTCTTCGCGCAGCATGACCTAGGCCTGGCGCAGCTAGTAATGATATAGTATTTGACAATTACTAGGAGAGGTTGCGACTACGTTGCGTCTGTCATGTAGCACTTAGCGTTCTTAAAGGTGCTGTCAGCGACTCAGATGATAAAGAACAGAAATTTTCAATACTGTACCACTCGTGATGAAGAAGATTCCGCGACATTCTCTAACCACCAAATATCCGCCAACCGTGTTTTCGAGGACGCTCAGGAAAATAACGAAAGCGAGAAGGCTTTGTTAGTGGTGGACCACGAAGGACGTTACGTTTGCTCCCAATTCCGCACAATTTTGTGACTGGACGCGTTTCGCCCAAAATGGACTAGGATGCGTTCCGGTTATCGTGACCCAAGAACATTACCGATGCCGGTACGTGTAGTCAAAATCCTTTTGACCATCGCATCATTTTTATTTATGCTCTCTATGCGTTGAGGATTTCAAGCAGATCAGGTCTACCTGATATATTTGAGATTGATTCCCAAGTTTCATTCGAATTCTTGAATCAATGAATGAATCCGACGCGAGCGTGACGCGACTCGAGCCAGACGCGTCGCACAGCCACAAGAAAAGCGTGAAGTTCGTGTCCGGAAACGTGCCATTGTTGGACTCATACCGCTTTGACGTCCTCCTCTGCCTCCTGTGGCCTCAACTATTCAATCAAATCCATTGTCTCTGGCCACCGCTGCTGGACCTATAAAACACTTGAGGTTCGTTATTGCTTCCTTCTTTCTAACATTTACCCCCCGAATTGACCATGGACGCCTTGAATTTTTCCATAGAACCTATCCCCAACCCCGCCGCGGAGAGCAGACACGATTCTGCAGTATCCAACACTCCTCGCAAAGCCAACAGACGAGCTCAACTTCCTGCGTATTCGAAGGGAAAGCTAGAGAAAGACGTTATCAAAGAGACGCACGAAGCCGTTGACAAGTCCGAGAACGCAACCATGTCTAAGACCATCATTTGCAACATCCACCCTCTCCCGCAGTTGGTCATTCCCGACTCGGCTCTTGATATGTCCGTGAAGGAGATGTTGGAAGGACTCAAGGAGGAGGGTTTCTATGTCGAGTCGCGCTGGGTCGGTTGGAAAGACGACAAGTCAATGTCCGAGCAGGATGTCTGTGCATACTTCAACAAACTCGCCGACGCGGTGGATAGAATGAGGGAAGCGCGCAAGAACCGATCGATTCCAAACGCACCACTTGCAAGCGATGATGGCGCCCCGTCTCAGTCAGCCAATGTCGTTGGTCCCAAACTGCGCTGGTCGTTCGCTGCAATGAACAAACCCCTTCACGGCGATCAGATGAAACGCAAGCCCGATCTCATTTGCATCCGTGAAGGAGACCCTGCTGAATGGTACTACGTCCACGCCTGCGTTGAAAAGAAGCCGGAAACGATGGACGCTTTGGAAGCGTTGCGCCAGGGAAGGGGGGTCGCGAAGATTATGTTCCGTGCGCAACAGAACCGGCGATTTGTCATTGGCTGTACTGTCGCGGGCGACGCAATCGAACTCACATACACTGATCGTTCTGGGACTTTCACGAGTGGCATGCTGAAAATCCACGAGAATCCAGAAGACCTCGTTAGAGTCGCTGTTGGCCTCACCCTCATTGAACCTCAGGACCTTGGTTACGATACGACGCTTTCAATCATCGAAGGGGCCGGAGAAGTGACTGTCTGTGGCACTGTATACAAAGTTCGGCGAAACATCTTTGCAGAGTCGTCTATCGAAGGGCGAGGCACGATGTGCTTTGAGGTGCAAGACCCTCAGAAAGAAGGGTCGACATATGTCTTGAAAGACGCCTGGGTTGATGTAACGAGGGATCACAAAGAAGCGGACATCTTGAAGAATCTCAACGATCTAGGAATAACGAACATACCGAAGGTGGTGGCCAGTGAAATTGTTCGGATCAATGGACGTGACGATTCGACGAAGTACATCCGACAAAAGCTCCAGCATCGGGGTTGCTTAGCTCGAAAAATTCCCCATCCAAAACCTGATACTCGGGCTAAAGCAGCTAAAGAGGTTGGAGAGAATACGGCTGAGGATGGCAAAGCCGCGCACGAGAAGCCGAAGATGAAGAAGAAGCTTGAACTGGCCAAGAGAAGGAGGCGCAATAAGAAACTCCATCCTTTGCGCAACCATCACAGAATTATCATGGATCCATATGGGAAGGAGTTTTGCAAATTCAGATGCCTGGAAGAATTCCTCCTTGCCGTCAAGGACATTGTTTCAGGTGCGTCTCATCCTTGAAACATTGAAAGTTATTCAACTGACTTTTGGTTATCAGTCATCAAACAGCTTTACGATAACAACTACTTGCACCGCGACGTCAGCATCAATAACGTCGTTCTGGCAGAACGGGAGGAGGACGCGTTTCAGTCCGTGTACAAACGTCTTCAAGGATTCTTGATTGACTACGACTACGCGTTGTGGCTGGGTAGGGATGGTCCTAGGAAGGGTGTCAAAGTGCCGGTGACAGTAAGCCTGCTTCTACAACAGCTTGGAATCGATGCTCAACTTTTCTTTCTCTTTTTAAAGGGAACAGTTCCGTTTATGGCCGTTGATCTTCTTGAGCACTTCGACGGGACTTATGCTCACGACTACCAACACGACCTCGAATCATTGTTCTACGTGATCTGTTGGATATGCACAGTCCACAGCGGACCTAATGGCAAATGTCGCAGTGTCGAAGAGATCGTAAAGAGCAACATTTACTCTTGGAATGTGCACGATTTCTCGGAGAAAAACTTGAAGCAGATCGCGCGCACCAAAAGCGCTTTGACAAAGATCAAAGAGACGTTCAGGACATCGATCGAAGAGGATTTTCACCCTTATTTCGCTCCTATATTCGACTGCTTGTGCGACATGCGGGATTGCCTATTCCCGACTAAGATGGACGAGGATGATCACGAGATTGTCATCCTTGCGGCGAACAAGCTGAAGGAGAGAAAAGATGCAGAAGGGATCCGGAAATTCAGGAAGAAGCACCTCAAGCTCCCGCACGCGGAGCGCGATTCTAACGTCGTTTTCGACGAACTATTCGCTGTGATCGATGACGCACGGGAGACTCTATCGGAAGAACATCGTCTGAAGAAGGTTTACCCTCCTCCTCCTGGTGTGTATCTCACTTCATGTCAATATTAACACTGGCTCATGTCCTTCCTCTAGAAAAAGATGTGCCTCCTAAGGAGAAACATGAAGAAGACGACGACGACGACGACGATAAGGAATATGATGATGATGTTCTCTTCGACCTCGACGATATGGCTTTCATCGATGCTACAGATGGTACGGGCGTGATTCAAAGTGTTGGAGATGGTGCGAATATCCAATTCGTTGCGCTTCCCCTTACAAAAGAGGGGAAAGGGAAGTCAAGAACGGGTGGATCGATCCCACAGGCGGGATTCGTCCCTTCGTCTTCAGGGTCAAAGAGGAAAGCCACAGAAGAGATCTTTCCAAGTTCGCGCTCTTCGAGGCAGCGGACAAATCCTGAATAGACGATGTCGTTGCATTCTACTAAATTTCAGCACTTATGTATTCTCAGTACAAGGATCTATGTCTTGAAACTTATGCCGAATACATGTATAGATTCTTTTGCAATCAGTCCCCACTTGGCGCCTCGCTCAATCCCATACTAGTACTTCGTCGAGCTGTCGACTTACCAAACTTCTCCGGGCACTTGTATCGCCTGTCGTCGGGAACGAGGCCTTGCGATAACGATGGTACGTAGAAATCGTAGAAAGACAAAACCACCCGTCGATTACTTTTCCCCTGTTCGTGACGGTTTAAAGGTGATGATTCGATCGCATTATAGAGTTCTAGTTTGATTCCAGATATACAAGCAGTAAGATAGGCGTACGCTTTCCGTCATCGCCCAAACTTCTTCAAAGGATCTGCCTTCTTTCTACCTCCCCGTGTTGCACCACCGCCTCTCCCACCTCGACCACGACCACGCCCTCTCGAAGGCGTCGTCTTCTTGAAAGGTACAAATGTACCAGCACCTTCACTCTCGGGAGCAGGAGCACCGACAGGAGCGGCGGCGGCTATGCGAGGCATCAAGTATTTTGGTACGTTTTTCATGTGTGGCTGAACGCGGGTTGGGTGAATTGGCTTGTCGTGTCGGAGGTACTCTAAGTCGAGTGGATTGTCTTCGAAGTGCGCCTAAAGAAGGAATTTCGATCTCGTAAGCGAAACTAAATAGATGGGGGCAACCATCCTCCTACCTTCAACTTCTCCGACGCCAATATCTCCGTCTTCAGCTCCTTCACGCGAGCTTCCTTCACAGCGGTACGCGTCACCGATCGAAGCGCGTCCTGCATGCGATAGCGGAACGCCTCGACCTGCGCCATATCAAACTTATACTCCTTGATCTTACTCCCCCTCGCCGCCTCCTTCTTCTCGATGCGCGCAAACACCTTCTCGTCCTTCTTCGCGCTCTCAAGGCAGCCGACAACCTTGTTCTTACCCCACTCCGCCTCGGGCACGACGAACGAGAGCGCCATGCCTGTTCGCCCCGCGCGTGCTGTTCGGCCGACACGGTGGGTGTAGGTGCGCGTCGATGTTGGAAGATCGAAGTTGAGCACGCAGGCTACGTCGATGAAGTCTACGCCGCGCACGACGCCGTATTCTGCCGCGCCTTTCTTCGAGCGTTTTTGTGCCTTCTTTTTGGAGGAACGCGGGGGAGATTTTGCTCGCTTCCGTTTCTTAATACTTGTCGAAGGTTGTGCATCATCCTCCACTTCTGCATCCGCATCTGCAGAAGGCTCTTCCGGGGCCGGCTCTCGTTGCGAAGGGGTGACTAGAATGGAAATCATCAAATTCTGAAGAGGCTGAAGGACAAAGGTGAAGTCGTACACTCCTCATTAGCATTTTCCTGCTCTTCATCTCCCTCCACATCGCCCTCATCATCTGAGTCTGCTTCTGCACGTCCGCTGCTTTCGTCAGTTGCGATGATGTAGTCGTAGACTCCTTTGTTAAACTCTTGTACAATGTGTACTCTGTTCAAAGTTTCAGTGATAATCGCAACAAAAAGTGAAGAATTAGATCCTACCGGGAATTTAATGGTAACTCTGAATTCAAAACGCAACTCTTTATTGAGAATTGTTCTAAAAAGAGTTTAACACGGTAGCAGCGGTCGACGTCGTTGACGAATATGATGCATTTCCCTCGAACAAGCTTGAGCTTTAAGATGACGTAGGTGAGGAGGAATTTGTCTGTCTCGTTGCACCGAACTGCGTATTGTGTGAGGTTGGCTGCTTCGTCTTCATCTTCTTCGAGTTTCAGAATAGCCTTAGAACGTAGATAATTTAGTATGAAGAAAAAATGATTGGAGTGCATACGCAACTGGATTCCGCAGGACCATCCCCTTCAACTGCTCAACGTCTTTCGTGAAGGTTGCGCTCATCAGGAAGGACTGGTAGACTTTTGGTAAGTAACCGCCATTGAAGATTTGTTGCATGTCCTCGTCATGACCATACGACAGGACGAGATCAGCTTCATCCACAACGAGGGAATCTAACGAAGAAAGCGATAGTGACTATGGCAATGTTAATTCGTGGCCATGCTGTGAGCTCATCGAACTCACCTTCGCCTGTAAGAGGTTCAAAGCTCGAGATGGGGTTGCAATTACGATGTCGGGCTTGTCTGACGCAAGCATTCTGTACAAAGAAGTGATTTGAGTGATTTGAACCAATACATCAAGCGACAACATACCGCTCGAGATGAGTTGAGCTGCTCGAGGCCAGATTTGCAAATGTAACCTCCTTTTCACAATACGCCAAGAGCTCTCGAAGATGTTTTGACACTTGATCCGACAGTTCCCTGGTCGGAACGAGTATTAAAGCTCTGACAGCCCCTCCAGACGAACTCGGTGAAGACGACTTGGGCAAAGCAGAGTTAGCACGAAAAAAAGTGTTGCGAACGAGATGAACGCACGGATTTCACATTCAAAATCTTCTGCACAATTGAGATGCAGTACGCCGCCGTCTTTCCACTTCCCGTCCGTGCTCTACCCAAAATGTCCCTCCCCTCCAATGCAAGAGGGATCGCCTTCGATTGTACCAGCGTCGGTCGTGCGTAGCCCATGTCCGCCAAAGCGCGTAGAATTCGGGAGTCGACAATGTTCGACATCGAAGAGAATGTCTCATTCTCATCGAGTAGCCTGCTTTCCGCCATCGTAGACTGGGCGATGAAATGAAAAGGGAAAAGAGGCTTGACGAGCGATGAAGAGTGACGGCCAGGAGCAAAGTCCACAAAAATTATGGCTCCCGCATGCCCGGCAAGTCCCGAACCGTCCACCTGGCAGGAACGAGTCTCGTCGATCATTTACCTTGATTTCTCTCTCTGAACTCTTTGTCTACTTTGCGAGATACATCTCCCTTTTCTCCTTTTCACAAGACTCCAAAGGTACCAGAGTGAGTGCACTATAATTACAGTAATACTCGACATGCGAGACTAATATATAAGTTCCAGTGTCCTGAAAGCTGACGGATTTTTTATCTTATGTCCTAAAGTACATCACTTGCTTTCTTTTGAGGGTTCGAGGTGAATTAGGTACTGATGCAGAGCGCTTTACCTCGCCTGATTCCCCTTCACTTTCGGCAAGATTATTTTGAGAGACCAAGGGGCTTGAGAAAACCCTGGTCGGTCGCTGGGTCTCGGCGAGCATATGAGAGCTCTCGAGGGCGTTCTCATCTATGACACCAAGCTGACCATATTGCTGTTGATAGTTCACACTCGAGCGCCGCCGTTTTCGAGGAAGGGGGGAAACGTCCGTTTCCTTGCTCAGACCACGCTTGCGTGCGGAGTCTGGACGACGAAGTACGGAGCCGTGATCAGAGCCCGGAATAGACCCCTCTTCATCCTCTGACCGTCCATTTCTTCCAAGGGACCTTTTGCGGGCCTTTTTTGACGGCAGAGCATCATCTCTATCCGAGTCTTCGTCCTTCACAGAGATATCAATATTTAAAAGGAGTAAAGAACCTTGTAAAATGGGCTTACTCGTGATCGGACTCGACCAGCATGAAAGGGCGTGACGCTCCGACCAACGTTCGACGTAGACGGGGCTTCGAGTTTTCCTCCTCGACTTCCAGAAGCTGCTTGACTTACATGATCAGAAGTGCTTTGGACAAGTTGCAACGTATATGGGGGCGGATGTAGAAACCCCTTCACCGCGTCGCCCAACTTTTTGATTTCTCCAACAACGACGTGCTTCATATCCGTCATTTTTGAGTCCAACTCGAGTCTCAATTTAATTAGACAGACGAGCTTGATTTAGAAGAAGTGGGTGATGGTGTCAACGCAGGTCTTAATATCATGAGCAGATATGATTGTCACCTGGAAACGCTGAAGCGCAGAATCCACGTATTCACGGCATTGCGTCGCATTCGTTGTATCTCTCTGGGAGATGAGGGTAACGATGCGTTGTTTGAAGGAGCGCTTCAACCTTCTCTCGAGATAAGTTTCGACTGATAAAAGCGAGCTTGGTTAACTTTAGCAGCGTGTATATGCGATACTGGAGGTGTATCCGTACCTATAAACCCGATGCAGCTCTTCTTTTAGCTCTGGCATGGGGATGGATCGGTCATCATTCCGCGCATCACTGACAATTCTCAGCGCATCCTGGACCTTCTCCATGAGTCTCCGCTCATCGTCTTGAATGTCCTTCAAACACTACGAAATCATTCGTTACGCTTTACTCGGGAAATGATTTAAAAACATGCTAACCTCTAGACCTCTAATCAATCTGAGTGCCAGCTCGCAGACCGATTGAAGTTGCGGGCCAACGAGGGGTACAAGTCCTACCACATCCTGCGTGACGGTCAGTGCAGATGAGATAGCGGTGATAGTTGAGCTATTCGATATGTTATGCGACCTTGAAATGACCGAAGGGGCTGTAATATTCGACATTTCGAGTGGCAGGTTGTCCAACGGTGGTACAGTAGTAGCAAAGGACTTGCGGAAGACGTGGACGACCGACGCCTTTGAGGCGATGATCTTGAGGCAGAGACAAGAATGTGGGAGCTGCGCATGGAGGAATCCGTCTTTTCACCGTTCTCATCACCTGCGTCGACGGCGATCACATCTTCGGATCGCATTGACAGAAATTCGCACCTAAAATACGTTTTTAGCTGATTGTCGTCTAGCCAATGACGAAAAAGCAATTTCCAGTACTACAAGTAGCAGAAAAAGTGCGGGGATTTGTGGAACGTACAGTATTCCAATCGTCATCAATTACATGTACACCACGAACTTAAGAACTTGAGACCTGCAAGGAAGAAGTCAGTCTATAATTGCCGCCAACCAATCGAATAGCTGGAATGAAATCACCTTCAAATCGACTTTATGCGTAACGGAAAGTACGAAGCTTTCGGTCCGACGTCAAAATCAGGATCGACGCCTTCGAAGGAGCCAAGAAAATACGCTGCGCATGTTCTAAGACTGCTTTTGGAACATCCACCTTTCGCACATGATCTTGTGCGCGCCATTGGCGCTCATGCGGAGGGGGAAAGCGTGCTATCCTCAACTCCAGGCGAGCTCCCCAGAATTCAGGCCCAAATACTTCAGCTATCCAGCAAAAGTGACTGAAAGACACGGCGAGCATCGGAAAGCCTAGTCCTGGAACGATCGCGCACGTTTGCAGGTCGGCAGAGAAATGGCTGCCAAGAGGTCCGTCCTTCGTGATGTAGTATTGGACAACACGATACTTCAGCGTGTTTGCGGAACCGTAACTGAACAAGACGTAAACAGAGGAAGCCAGCGAAGTCATCCCAAGACAGCCACGCCACGGCTGGTCGATAAGTTGAGACCACATGAGGGAAAAGTTATCAGAGTAGATATTAGGTTGAAAGATGTATGACCCAGAGTGTGTCGGTGGAATGGAGTTGACTGGTGAATTGGAGTATGAGCCTGCAGCAAATGCGCGAGAGTAGAGATCCGCGATGTCGAAGTACTGCCAGTGGAGAGCTTGCGAACGAGACGTAACGATCAGCCCTTTGCCGTCGTCCGTGAAATGTGTACTAATGCCCACGAATGTGCCTCTCTGATGGACGTTATTAAAGGTATTCAGAAATTGCAACCATGAAGTCACGTACATTGACAACTTCAAAATCCACTAAGGCACACGTTTTGTCGTTCCAATCAAGAACCACGATCAACATTATCATTATCACGTTTGGCGAACGAGACGGATGAGGACAAAGCACACAAATGCGCCTTCGAGCAGTGTCAGCGCATGCCTTTTCAACTCTCCGAACCGCGGGCAAAGGGATTTCTTGGATATTCTCGAGTTCGGCGTCACCGGCGTCGTGTCTTGCTGGAGGTAGCAGTATCCTCTTGATTGTAATGTAGGATTTCGGGCTAGAAACGTTGGGATGAGTGCTGAAACACAATCAACACTATTCTCATTACAAACCCAGCTTCATTAGCTAACTGCCGATCTGCCGTTACGACGTACAGCGACGATGACTCTGAGTGGGGAAACAAGAATGGGTTTGCAACTCTTGATGACTTGCGAAAAGTGATGCAGGACCCATTTGGCAACCTAATGCAAACCACACTGTCTCTGCACGATACAGTCATGTAGTTGCCGCTCAAGACGTAAGGCATGAATGCACTCTCCCAATATCCCACATCGCAAGACTGTTTTAGAGTAACCAACGTTGGAGAGGCGACTTGTGTTGGACTCTTGCTCTCCCAATTGGTGAAAAGACGATGCGAGCGAAGGAGAGCAGTCCGAAGATCCTGCAGGGAAAGTTTGAAAAGGACGGGGGAATCGCCGACGACTAATGGCCTGCAGCTCAAGACATAGTTCCTCAGAGCCTCATCCCAGACTGCTTGTGAGTTCGCCAAGGAGATGAACGAGCGCGAAACCTGTGGTTGGTGCGCGATTTCCACGTCATCTTAGCGTTTCGACTCAATGGTAGGAAGACGTACCTTGCAAAGACTGAGAAGATCAGGAATATCAAGATGCTTTGCAACCTCCACAAGAATATCGAAAGGTAAGGTAAAGGACTCGGTGGAGGATTCTATCGTGGCTCGTTTTCGTCTTGTTGCGGTGCTGAACCATTTGAACCTAACGCCTTTCGAACTCGAACTCGTTGCAGGCGCCTCCATCGAAGTGTCTTGATGGTTGTCTCGAAGAGAACTATTGAGAATACGTCGTACGAAATGACCAAGTTTCTTTTGCAATCGCATTGGAAAATCTTGAGGGTTCATGGTGGAATGCCAGTGAATCACTGACAGGCGTTTCGTGGCTTGCTGGCAGTGATAAGATAACCACGTGGCCGCCCGCTGGGTAAAGAAAATGATCTCTTCTCAACCCAACGCGACTCAGATCCTTCACTCATCTCGTAAAATGGGTCACTTGATCACACTGGCAACGTACGTTCACAAAACATTACTGAAAGTCTCGCAGACTTGTTTTTCGAACGCCTTACGGTGAATGTAGATGGTGAGAACTTCTCAAACTACGGGAAACGCTCACCTATCATTTCATCAGTTCTCTGAACCAATGGGCTCTTGATTTCGAGGTCTGATACTCAGATTCGCTGCTCTATATTTGACCTCAATATAATTCGAATTTAGGGAAACTATGAGCGAATATTAACCAGTATCCGCATTGCAAAAGAACGAGGGGCGACGATGCGCGTTGGCCCCGAACTCGAAATTCCGTACGTGAATATTCCAAGACGCCATATCGTCAAAGCTTCTCTCTAATGCTACGTTCAGTGGATATGGATGTCTGGATCACTTCCTAGAAGGTAGCCCTTTATCCTCATCGGCTCAACGGAATATCTGAATTCGAATGCAGGAGATACTGTACTTCACTCTTGGGAGATTCTCGGAAAGCTACTGCAATCCGATGAGACGAAAGGTATCATATGTGACATCGGAATGTGAGTATTTTCTGTGTATGGCTCCTTCTGAATGAGATTTACACTATCTCGCTTCAGGCCAGTTGTTCACAAGAACGTAAATTACAACTGTCGAGTCATAATCCACGACGGCCAAATCATCCTAATTCGCCCCAAAATGTGGCTTGCAAACGATGGTAACTACCGAGAAATGCGTTACTTTACCCCTTGGCAGAAACATCGTCAGACCGAAGACCACTATCTTCCTCGAATTATCCAATCAATCACTGGTCAGGTAACAGTTTTATGCACCTTACTCTGTACTGGTATAATTTGAACAAACTCTTCTTAGCTCAAAGTACCTTTCGGAGACGCAGTGATAAGCACTGTTGACACCTGCATTGGTATCGAATTGTGCGAAGAGCTATTCACACCCGCTAGGTTCGTCCGATCTTTCGATTGTCAACATCCTAAGCCGATTGTAAATTCCCTAGCCCCCATATTCTCATGGGCCTCGACGGTGTCGAAATATTCACCAACTCAAGCGGGAGCCACCACGAGCTACGAAAACTTTACACGCGCGTAGAATTGCTAAAAGAAGCCACTCTCAAGGCAAGATTATTTCTTTCAGCTTCCTTTTTTTCACGCCAGTTCAATTGAACACGTCACTTAGCTTGGAGGCGTCTACCTATATGCCAACCAGCAAGGCTGCGATGGTGATCGCCTCTACTACGACGGATGTGCCATGATCGCAGTGAATGGGCGAATCATCGCGCAAGGGTCTCAATTCTCGCTCAACGATGTCGAGGTGGTATCGGCGACGATCGATATCGAGGACGTGCGTGCCCACCGCACAAAAGCTAGCCGCAACATGCAGGCAGCAGCGTCCGAACGATATCAACGCATCGAAGTGCCATTCGCTTTGTCTGAGGATGAGCCGCACAAGATTATGTCACCTCAGGGGGCGAAGTCTCTCAACGTTGCATATCATACTCCCGAGGAAGAAATTGCGTGAGTCGATAGGCGCATATAGCCACTGAGCGAGAGTTTCTGTTTACATCGTTCACAGGCTAGGTCCCGCTTGTTGGCTCTGGGACTATCTTCGTCGTTCTCGCACTCAAGGATACTTTATTCCTCTGAGTGGAGGCATCGATAGTTGCGCGACGTCAGTGATCGTCTTCTCGATGTGCAGACTGGTCGCAGAAGCCGCCCGCCGTAATGGTAAATCAACTTGCTTTCTCTACGAGCGCTGCTGTTCATTCGGCGAATTGCAGACACTCAAGTCATCGCCGATGCAAGGCGCATTGTGGGAGAGCCGGAGAACTCATCGTACCTCCCCACCGATGCGCGAGAGTTATGCGGCAGGATCTTCCATACCTGTTACATGGGCACGGAAAACTCCAGTCCGGAGACGAGGAAGCGAGCGAAAGAGCTGGGGAACGCGATCGGCAGGTTCGTCATCGTTTCGAAAAGTTTCGTAACATATAGTTCCGCCCGCTCATTCCAACTGATTTCAGCTATCACATCGACCTTAATATGGACACGGTTGTAACAGCTGTTCGCCAACTGTTCGCCTTCGTGACCGGGATTAAGCCTAAGTTCAAGGTGCACGGGGGTACGAATGCGGAGAACCTTGCGTTACAGAACATCCAGGTCTGACAAATAAGCTTGCAATGTATATGTCCTATTATTGACGAGAATCATCCTAGGCCCGGTTGCGGATGGTGCTCTCGTACATGTTTGCGCAGCTTATGCCTTTTGTTCGAGGTCGAGCGGGAGGGCTATTAGTTTTAGGGAGCGCGAACGTTGATGAGAGGTCCGCAGCATACGGATTCACCTTGACATACATGATGTTGATTAGTTTTTCAGCCTTCGAGGATATCTTACGAAGTACGACTGTTCGTCTGGTGCGTTTCCGATTACGCGAATCCTTCTTCCGGGTCAATGATGTTCAAGTTTGAGCAGCTGATATCAATCCAATTGGCGCGATCAGCAAAACCGACTTGAAGAAGTTTATCGCTTACGCACGAAATGCATTTGACCTCCCCGTCCTGGACGAGTACGTCACGGACTTGCCCTCGTGATTATCTGGTGAACGTTGAAATCTGTGCTAGATTCCTAAATGCAGTCCCTACAGCAGAACTGGAGCCCATCACGGAATCATATGTACAAGCCGATGAGGTGCGTTTTCGTTCATGACGAACACGCATCTGTCGTTCGTTTCAGCTCACCTTTTTCTCATCCAGGCCGACATGGGGATGACCTACGATGAACTCTCCGTCTTCGGGCGTCTGCGGAAGGTCGAGAAGTGTGGGCCGTACGGCATGTTCATGAAGCTCGTACAAGAGTGGGGTTCGAGGCTATCCCCTCTTCAGGTCAGTTTGAGCTTCGTTCCAGATTCATATTCGGGCTATTGTTCTGACCGGCGGGTCAAAACATGATCATCCCCAGATCGCTGAGAAAGTGAAGCTTTTCTTCTTCGAGTATGCACGGAACCGGCACAAGATGACTACGATCACCCCGGCCTACCACGCTGTGAGTTGCTGATTCTACGCTGCGCTAAGCTTTGGATAGCTCATTTTGTCCTAGGAATCGTATAGTCCCGATGATAATCGTAAGTGCAGAGACTATCCGGCAGCCAGACTACTCACCTGCTATCAATGTCTTACAGGATTCGATTTGCGCCCCTTCTTGTATCCGTCGCGATTCCCTTTCCAGTTCAAGAAGATTGATGCTCTGGCGTCCAAGCTTCCTGACCAGTCAAATGCAGATGAAGCGCCCTCAAAGAAGAATGATTGACTCAAGAGAAGGAAGTCTGATATAAGTTAGACGTATAAATGCTTGTAATGTACAATGAACGCCGACCAGGTAGAAAGCAATGAGAAGTCCAAAAAGTACAACAGAATGAAGGAAACTTCTATGATATTCCCTGGCGAAGCAGACGAGTAAATGTATTCTGTATCGTGATTTTCTTCATTATCGTGGGTTCGGGGGCTGGAGAAAATCGTTTTGAGAACGAAATCAGACAATACGGACATGTAGCACTCACGATCGGTAATCCCCTCCTCCTTCACTCTCCTCTTGATACTGTCCATCACCTCGCTCACAGCCGAGCGATCCAGATCGTCTCGCGCCTTCATCAACCCTTCGACAAAGGACAGGTTGGGTCCATGTACCTTTGCGAATTCCTTGAAAGACAAGAAAACGAGATCTTTCGAAGCTTCGAGTAACGCTAGCACCAACTCGATGACTTCGAAATATGCTTCGAGCTCCTTTGCTGGTTTAAGCGTGCTGAAGAATTGGAACGCTTCGCTGACGTCCTCTCGAATGCGGTCAGCCGCGATGCCCATCCTCAGCTTCGTCGCGATGGCTAGTGCGTCGAGGTAGGCAACAAGGAACGCATCGAGCAAGTCTTCGATAAGGAGGTCGAGGATGGAAGGGTTCAGGAATGCCTGCCAGTCGCTCATGTAGTCACGCATAGTCTCGATGATCTGTAACGCAAGGCCACTCCCGCTAGCATCATGCCACGCCGACTGGAATAGCTGCTTCGTTGCGGGTTTGAGGTCGTTGAAAACGATCTCAATGAGCGTTTGCGTGCATTTCTTTGCCACGTCCAAGTACCCATCGATCCCATCGTTGAGACGCTCGCTGATGACCACCTTGTACTTCTCGGACACCAGAGGTTCGAGCTTCGCAGACAAGGTCTCCGTGTAGTCTGCGCACTTGATCTGGTCGTTCGCGAGCATGATACAGTACTCGCCCAGACCGCCCGCGACCTCGTCCGGCTTGTCCACCTGCTTTTTGTACTCAGACGCGACCACCTGCATCCACTGCTCCTGCATCGAACGCATCACCCGGTTGCTTTCGGTCACAACACGAGCGAGGATACCGCCCTGCCCGCTTTCCGTCGCCAGATCGACCTGCTGGTTCAGCATGTTGAAGAAAATAAACGGCGCTTGCGATCCATAAAGGCTATCGGGGTCAACTTCGGGCTGCTCTGTTCGAGCACTGAATTGTTCGATTTCCGACGTCATAAGGTTCTTTGACCATTCGTCGATCTTCTGGATGATCACCTGGACGTAATCCTCCAACAGCTCCTGTTCTTTCCCTTCGAGAAGTGGTGGCTCTAACCATTCCGGTGGGATGTCAAGTTTCTTCATGTTCTTCTTATATTCCTTAATCCACTCATGGAGCTGAAGGAGAAACCCTGCGCCGGGGTTGCTGGTAATAATCTTCTTGAATGTTTCGTTGAGGGATTTGTGGTATTCGCGAATGTAAAGGGAGAAGATAGACCAATCTGACGGGAAGCAGGGAACGACCTCACTTTCGACGAGCACGATATCGTTATACATCCATTGGAGATTATCTAGGAACTCGTTGGGGTCTTCGAAGCGAGCCAAAGCTTCGTCGAATGATTCACGAACCGACTCGGCGATGCTTTTGGTCATCTTCAAACGATAGTGTTTGATAATGCGCGCGTTTGCCTGCATTGAACGGAACTTGGAAGCTGCGTCCATTTTCGCGGCCTTCTTGACGAGTCGAATTGCAATTGCCTGTTTTATTTCGACTTCATTAGTTAGGCGGTAGGTGAGAAGGGGTAATATTGAGCACCTTCTCGTCTTCCTTGCCCTCAATCTCAGCTATTTTGATCATTTTCACGACAACACTGGGGTATCCTTCTTTGCACAACGGGATAACGTTGTGACAGAGGGCTGAGAAATACTCCTCGAACTCTTTCACGTATTCGTAAAGCCTTTCGAATCGACGTGCCAGAATTGCGCGAGATTCTCCTGAAGCTTTCTTCGCCTGATGAGTGGTCTGGTTTCTGAACGCCTCGAGTTGGTTAAGATGGAAGTGGATGGCAAGGAGGTTCGGAGCAGGTCCAATGACATTCCTCGAGTCCATAGCAAGCATTTCCTCCAACATGTCGAGTTTGGTATCCATCTCCTTGAGACTGTTCACCATTTCCTCGACTTGCTCGAAATTACGATGCACCATTGACACCTAACGAGATTCAGCAACACTGTGACCAAGAATTAGCACACAAAAGACGCACCCTGCTAATCTGGTCAAACGTCGAGATGACATTCTGTGGGTTCTTGCTCTGCGTGTCGACGGTGTACATCTCGTCCTTGATTGCCTGTAAATTCGCCCTCGTCCCCAGCAACTTCTGCAGCCCATTCCTCGTAGCATCAAGCTGCTCCTTTACACCTGCCTTCAGCCTTGAATCGATTGACGCCTTCTCCTTCTCGAGCTTCTTTCGAAATGCAGAGACTTTGACCAAGTCGTCTGGCGATTTCAAATACTCCCCAATTGCCTGGGCAGCAGAGCCCGTCTGCACCGACATAGCTCTCGGTTTATTCGCGTTGTGAACTTCGTGTAATCGCGATATATTTCGCGTTCAGGTCATCGCAAAGGTCGTCGTCGTCAATGCGCAAGCTTGACGATGGTGGTGTAATACAATAGGCTGTGGCAGTGTCATGGCCACATGCGCTCTTGCTCTCGACTGCCACCTCCATTACGTTCTTTTGCAGCACCGTACGCGGTTAGCGTATCATTCATTTCACTCGGAGATGTTGTGATTCCTGACTACGGTTGCCCAGAACCCCAAGGTTCAAATCGCGTTTTGCGATTTCGCGCCGGCAATTCCGGGCAGTTTGGGCGGCCGGCACAGATGATTTAGCCGGATTCCGAGCGACGTGACACCAGTGTCAAGCTCTTTCCCTTCGCTGCGACCAGGCGAATGGCTCTCAAAATAGGGTAAACCGCACACAATCTCAAAGAACATGCATAAATACGATGAATATAGAGAATTAAAATACGCTAGAGGGAAATTTCGAGTCATCCGAGTCTCAGTGTACTTGTCCAAAATTCGATAGAAATAAGGACTAATCATCACAACGATATACCTGTTCCTAAATACAGATGAGAGTGTTTTTTTTTCAGCTTTGAGCATACAGGCCCAAACTTTTCGAAAGGAAGACATGGGTAAAATTTTAATTGATGCTATTCGTAGTTCCAGGGAACCTTGGGCGATTCAGAGACCGTTTAGAGGCATGCAGAGTTACATGATGGACTCGGAAAAGAGCCTATTCTATCTATCTAGAGTTGGTACTGCAAAAAAAATCGCCAAGTTTTTCAGGCTTCTGAGAGATCGAGGCTTTGTTATTCTTCAATGTCAATGTGCGGATTTGGTGAGACTACTAATCAAGCATATATTCGGCTCGTCTTCAAATTCATCTCGTTGCATACCCAAAGAGGGTCGCGGGGAAGGCTTGGGATGAGAGGAGAGTAAAGATAAAAGAGTACAAATACTATGTTTATGGGGGCGGAAGGGAGAATCAGAAACTCCAATTTGAAGACT
>KQ086258.1:0-26405 GCA_001020605.1 Schizopora paradoxa | reverse complement strand
AGGACCCCCGGCATATGGCCCAGAGGCCGAATCCTAGCCCAACTCGATTTGTCCGGAAAATTTTCCGCCTGCGGCGCGAGTTTTGTCCGTTTTGGGTCAGGCCTCCGGCCAAAAAGGGCCAAAATCGAATATTTTGAGGTATTTTGAGGTATTTTCCGCCAAAATCATTAAATAAATGATTTAAATATTATTTTTCGGGGCGCTACGCGCCCCTTCCTTGTCCGTTTGGGATCTGGCATAGGTCAAAATCGAGGTCCACCTTGTCCGTTTCGGATCAGGCGTCGGTCCAAAATTTCCAAAATTTTGTCCGTTTCCGCTTCGGCCTCTGGGCCATATGCCGGGGGTCCTAGCTGTTGCCAGGGAGAGGCGCAGATCTTTTCTCCGCAGAATCGTCAATTTGAAACCGTCGCGGCTCAATAATTAAAATTTACATCCTAATTCCTAAGCGACCGACTGGCTGGAGCAGAGATATGGCGAAGGACACGTAACTGCAGACGCAGAGGGAGAAAGGTAAATCGACACAAAATCGAGGCCTCCGAATTGGAGGAGAATTTGGAGTTTCAGGAATTACGTTTTACGAGGTGGAAAGTATGCGGTTAGTTTCGTTTTCTGTGATGGGTCTATGGCCTTCGACTTCGAGGGACTCCCCTTTGAGACTTCGGAAGTGGCTGCCTTCACGCCGACTTCCATTGCGTCCATTAGCAATTCGAAGTCAGACTGAATCAGAAATTATAAGTGGGTATTCAGAAATCCCGTTGAACCGTACGTACGTTGAAGATGCTACCACCCGAAGCTTCCTTGTGTCCTCTTGCAAAATCTCCGCCGACCCTCTCGAAAAACGATTCGCTGTCCTTGACCTTACGGCCATACTCCTTTAAAAGCTCGATAATATTCGGACGCTCCGATTCGGGGAGTTTTCTCATTGGTGCAATGATTCGGCATGAAAAGTTCGTGTGCTGATTGGAGGGATGATAACCTGAATTGGCGACCATCACAAACTGCAGGTTCTTCGCCTTTAGATGGCCCGCCCAGCGGGTTGCGATCACCGGATGCACCTGGAACCCACTGGAGATTCGAAACACTGCGACCCTCCCGTCTTTCGTGAACTTGGGAGGGGTGTGCGTGCAACGTTCGACCTCAGCGTTAACCCTGGCACGGGCTTCAACGAAGGTAGCATTGGTAGAGATATCTTTCGGCGTATTGGAAGTGAGAATTGCATCCCAGGCATCCTTGACTATCATAAAAAGCGGCGTCAATAGCAGGCGGAGATTCGTGCAAAAGGTATGACACACCGCCGTAATCAGCCATTCGCCGAGGGGCATTCATCATACTGACGGCATCGGATAAAGCCTTCTTCGTCAACCGTTTCATTACGATGCCGAGGTGGGATGGCCAAGGATTATCGTCCCAATTCTTGACATAACTTGGTCCCAGATCACCGAATAAACCCAGCAAAGCGAAAGTAGCGCATACATCATTCGCGCAAGTGCAAGAGTGCAAAGGTTCACAGACGAGGTAAGTCAACAGCGACGAGGTAACCACAGGTGGAGATCGACAAGCAGAGACGACCAGCGCTTCATCCGGAAATTCGTCACTCTCGTGATGATCCATAATGAGTATGCGAACTCTTCCGCCTTCTGTATTCACGAGGGATAGCCCCCCTCTCGACCCCTGATCCAGTACAATAATGCGGGTCGCGCCATGGGCCTCTATCTTCGCCTTCTCGTCCTCTTGGAACACGGAAGAACTTTTCCCTAGCATGTGCACTTTAATTTTCTCTGGATGCAATCCAATTGAGACCAGCGTGTGATGCACGATTTTTCCGGACGAAAGACCGTCGGCTGATACCATATTCCGTCAGAGGCATTGATTCCTGCATGTATCGAAGAATATTCACCATCTTTGTCCGGTACGATGAGCGTAAGGTGACTGTTATTTGCGCACTCCTTGAGAAAAACTCTGGCGTCTTCTATATTAGACTTCGGAGCAGGCCAGTCGATTCTAGATGAGTTAAGGTTTGTCGGTACTTCGTAAGGACTTGGAGAGGGGTTTGAAACCCTCGAACGTTTCGAAGGTTGAGATCGTGGACTCGGAGGAGAACCCGAACCGAAAGTATCCAGAGAAAGTCGTCGCTTCGATGATTTGTGCATGATAGAGATGTGAAGACAAGTTCTGGAAGTAGGAGGCAATCTTCTTGAAAGAAGTCTAGAGAAAGGGATCATACGTCGAGTGTCCTATCGGTTCGAATGATCTTGGTTGAGACACCATCCGAGTTTGAACTAATCTGAAGGTCTCAAAACGATAACCCTTGGCGATACATGTAGTAAACCAAGTCCTCCGACCGTAGCCAGATTGCCAGATTCCCAGCGTAGAGTTACTCTTGGAGACGTAAGAAGATCGTGAAAAGGCGAGGATGTTGCATAACTTGAACGTTTTTGATCGTTAGAGCTTGAACCCACGCCGGGCTCAAGCTGAGCCGGCCCGATGTCACGTCTGCATGACAGATCACCTGATTTGTGACTTCAGAGGTTTACGCGTTCGTGTGCTCTTGCTTGGGTCCGAGTCGGTTGGGAATCTTGGGATGAGTTCGACATCGCTACAAACGACTTTCACAAAATTTTCAACAAGCTGAAGATGTGGTAGAGAAGATAATATTGAAAGATCCATCCTCGGCATCTGCGCCGAGCGCTTTCCACGTTGCGAGAGTGTGTTGTGGTTCCAGCCTGCCAACTTCCAGGACACGGCGCTGACATTCGGGTTTGGCAATGACTGTCCGTGAGTCGTCAATGAATATTTCACTCGTTTTCATAATCTCTTCGTCGTAACTCTTTGCGCTTTAGTAATTCCTTATCCATCGCCTTCGTGTTTTGGTCCCATATCCCAATGAGTGTTTGGCGATACCGCACGCGTCGAATTTGCAAACTACGATACAGAGACTCAACAATACCGTAGGATCAACTTTTAGGACAGGATCTCTTCTACCCGAAGGCTTCAGAAAGAAGAACCAGATGACCATAGGGAAGCAGAGCATGATTGAACTGTGAGTGCCATTCACTTTGAGTTTCTGCAAAGAAGATTCAGCCCTTGCAAAGGCGTAGCATCCGAGGATGATGTCCGAGGATAATGCATTGAATTTGAGGATCGTATGGGTAGATCAGGCTCGTTTCCTGATAGGAGTCAGTGAATTCGTGTATAGTGAGTACCACACAGCGAAATACGTCACGCGACGACGACCGTTTTGATGGATTTCGCTTTTCAGGACATGCGACGACCTGGGAAGCTGCAATCGCAAGAGATCACATCGTATAAAATACTTTGAAGTTACCGTGAAGACGGTTAGGATCCTCCTGGGCGATCACGGTGGATCAAAAGGCGATCTGCATCGGACAATGCATTGCACAGCCATCAATCCCAAAGCGACTTCGCGCGGTTTTCAAAATGTTGAGGATATTCACTTGAGGATCAGCGGAAGTCAAGTGGGCGTTTCTATTCACCCGCAGGTATCGCCCTCGACCCCTTTTATCAAATGTCTCGCCCAGTTGACGACGATCCTATGACTCCTATACCAAGAAATGGCCGCCGACGAGACCGATGCCATTCACGAACTATTCTATAGGATCCTCGAAGAACCCCTTCGAAGAACTAGGAAATGTATAAAATGTGGCTAATTGTAAATTCTCGTCACCCTCACTCCCTCAATGGCCTCCACACCGTACACCCCCCGCGTCGCGATCGTTACTGGCGCAGCTCAAGGCATCGGTCTCAGCATCGTCCGACAGCTTGCTCAGGATGGAATCGACATCGCAGTGAACGATCTTCCGTCGAAGCTGGATAAGATTCATGAAGTCGTCGACGAGATTCGGTCGAGTGGGAGGAAATGCATCGCTGTTCCCGCCGACATCAGCTCAGAGGAGCAGGTCAAGAACATGGTGGAGACAACTGCGCGCGAGCTCGGCAGCGTAGACATTGTGCGTCCTCTATACACTTTTCAGTCTGAGCCTTAATGCTTACAAGACCAGATGGTCGCAAATGCGGGTATTGCGGCTGCGATGTCTACTCTGCTTGAAAGTAAGTCGTCCCCGAAGCAGTGGAAACATGGCTCACTTTTATTCACTTATAGCTACCACCGAGAACTTTGACGCTGTGTACGCTGTCAATATTCGCGGCACGTTCTTATGCTTCCAACAAGCCGCAAAACAAATGATTAAGGAAGGACACGGGGGAAGACTGATTGGCACGTCCAAATGATTTGATTGTAACGTCTCTAACTCATTTATTTATCTATTTTTATTCAGGCGCTTCGTCTGCTGCAGGAAAAGAAGGTAAACATTTCGATCTCTTATTCTTATGATACTCATATTGATTGGCTACCATCAGTTTTATTAAATTTGACTGCCTATTCAGCATCAAAGTTCGCGATCCGAGGCCTTACACAATCTGCTGGTAAGTGTGAAACCGCTTTTACGCCTACCATGTCTGAATGAATTTCCTTCAGCGAAGGAGCTTGGTAGTTATGGTATCACTGGTGAGTCGGAGTGAATTTGTCGTTGACGAAATGCTCAAGTAGTTGACACTGAACAATACTTTTCAGCGAACGCATATGCTCCGGGGCTCATCCTCACTCCTCTGCGTAAGCAACTCGAATATCTCCATCGTCCTTCGAATGTCCTGACGACAATATTAAGTGGGTGAAACTACCGGCGACAAAGACTCAGTAGACGAGGCGGTCAAGACTGTGAAGAAGGTAAGGTGTACCGTCTATCATTCTTTGTCCTTCACTGATGAAATATAATCTGGGTGATAGGTAATGGGTATACCCGATGACGCAGGGGTAGCAGATCCAGAAGTGGTCGCAGACTTCGTATCCTACATATGCAAACCCTCATCACGCTTTATAACGGGTCAGTTCTATATGTCTATATGTAAGGTTTTCCTTCGAGCTATCACTGACACCATTGTTCTATTTATTCAGGCCAGACCATCAGTGTCGATGGTGGTCTGCGATTCAGCTAATCGAACACTGGCTCACGTCTCCTCAAAAGGCAAAAAATAATAAACGTGTATTCTGTATGATCGGACAATTTGAAAACACTAGCAGTGGACCCGTGCCTACGGCACGATTTGAAGTTCGAAGGTTGCAGATCAACTTTCATCGAGCGATACTATTATTTGTTGCTGAAGTTTTTGTTGTCAGAATGTAGTGCCCGTGCCGCTGCCCGTGCCCGTATCCAGTGCCCGTTGACGTCGAAACATGTTGCCCAGACCTCGTGCCCGTAACAGTCGTACGCTTCGTGGGGTTTTCTAAATTTCTTCGATGTCAATGCCAGTGCTTGCCGAGTTACGCTGTTGAATTTCTTCAACCGAAAGGTTAGATGAGAGCGTACGGGGCTCCGTACTGAAGTGCACGTTTATATACCCGTTCTCAGCTCTCGGGATTTGAAGATGTTTCTCGAAAATTCCAACGGTCGGTGCTCTGGTAGGAGTTCCCGGGCCGCTCTCGCCCGAAGGCAGTCGCAGTTTGTAACGGGTCTGTACTAACAGTCCTGTTTTTCTTTGAGTTGTTACATTTATCTTGGGCCTATTCAAATCTCCAAGGCTTACCAACCTCCACATCATCTTGAGGTGCAAGCGATAATGCGAAGTTTCGCAGCGCAAACCTTGAATCTGCACATTTTAGCCAAAAAGAGTAAAGTATCCAAATTCGGCAAAAGTGTACCGTTACCATTTCCAGTGCTTACTAAGCACCTTCAATTATAGTAGTAGATACCCGGATCATCCGAACTAATTCTGTACATTTCGAGTACAGACATTGATGCTTTGAATTCGACGAAGAGCTATCGAACTCTGCGAACATCGGCGTCAATGCAATGCACAGCCATCATTCGGCGATAAATTTGTACGTGAAGCAGCCTTCAGATTGTGCTGTCATTAGAACTTCTCAGAACTCCGTGAACGGATTTCGAATCTCCAAATCAATTATACGAAGGCTGGTGGTGGGAGGGTGGACAAACAGGATGTATGTAGGTCCCATGGCAGAAACACGGGCTCAGGTCCGGACGGGATTTGACAAAGCCCCTCTTTGAAGGTGCTCAAAGAGATGGTATAAGAATGGTCAATGGGTTCACATCGTCCTCAACGTCTCGATATGCCTTCGTATCATCCTCGTGTTGCGATTGTCACCGGTGCAGCCCAGGGGATCGGCCTCAGTATCGCGCAGCACCTCGCACGGGATGGGATCGACATTGCGGTGAACGATATTCCCTCGAAAGCCCTACAGATACAGCAAGTCGTCGACGAGATTAAAAAGACAGGGAGGAATGCCATTGCCATCCCTGCAGATATCACCTCGGAGGAAGAGGTCAAGGCCATGGTGGAAACAACTGCTCGCGAATTAGGAAGCGTTGACATCGTACGCATTTGCTGAGTTCATGCATTTTGACTGGCCAATGTCAATATTATATCTGGATCAGATGATAGCTAACGCAGGGATAGTGAGAATGAGTAGCTTTCTCGAGAGTGAGTATTCGGAAAATCCTTATTCACCGGTAAGCGATTTATACAAATTTTCAATAGCTACGATGGAGGACTTCGACGCTATTACCGCCGTCAATTTCCGTGGAGTATTCTTGTGCTATCAATACGCCGCAAAGCAGATGATAAAGGAAGGCCACGGAGGACGAATTATCGGTGAGAGTTCAAAATTTACTTGAAGCGAATTCGTCAAGTAACATCTTCCACTTTCGAACAGGCGCATCGTCCTGTGCAGGCAAGGAGGGTGAGTTTTTATTTTATTTTAGAAAATACCCCTCCGTACCTCAGTGCTGAATATTTCCACTAGGTCTAATTAACATAGCCGTTTACTCTGGAACAAAATTCGCGGTCCGAGGCATAACGCAAACAGCTGGTTGGTTCAGTTCTTTGTGTCTACACGTACCTCAGTGGATGTGATTGATATTCCTGCTTCTCAGCTAAGGAACTGGGAGAACATGGCATAACAGGTAAGGCTATCTCTTTCTCGTCAATAAGTGCTCGATTGACGCGTTGCCAAAATCTGTAAATACTAGTGAATGCATATGCTCCGGGCATGATCGCCACCGCAATGAGTTCGTCGCTATTCCTGACTGTCTTGCGTTGTAGAACACTTACTCTGAAAAAAATCCAGTTGGAGTCGTGGTAGATACCCAGAAGAGTCCTGAGAGGGAAGCGCAGCTTGCCGCTGCAAGGAAGGTGAAATGCTCCTTCCGAGCGCTGAATGGAGTTTTGACGCGAGTCTGTACTAGTTGATGGGTCTCCCTCCCAACACTCAAAGTGCAGAACCAGGTGTGGTCGGGAATGTCGTTTCATTTCTATGCAAGCCTGAATCACACTTCATCACCGGTGAGAAAGCTTTCACATAGATATTGTGGAAGTGGGATTCACATTACCGCATCCTGTTTTAGGCCAAACTATCAGTGTCGATGGCGGTCTCGTATTCAGCTGATCATCCCAAACTTCAGTGAAAATACCTAAACTTAGTATTAAATCACTCACGATATTTATGCTTCGAAATCTACGGAGAGACCCAGTGTCGTAGTCATGTAAGATTCTGCTACGAATAGATAACACCCATGTCTTCATTCGAAGCTCGACGTTCCGTGGACCGTGATCGTGCAAGTCATCGCGGATCGAAGATCGCCATCGTCAGCGCCCAATGCTGCGGTACATCGGCCTTTTGCATGATTTCGATGTTTGGCCCGAGAAACCCACGGAAGCTCGGAGCTTCATTTTGTGTTTCTCTGTTGTCTTCATCCTCACCTATCCGGCATCGTTTGCATATATAAATACCTTCGTCGATTTCGGCGGATTCCCTCATATCGTATCTCATAATCCCCCCTACTTCCTCGTATCGTATCGTCGATATGTCAAACTACACCCCGCGCGTCGCCATTATAACAGGAGGCGCTCAAGGCCTTGGGCGCAGTATTGCGTTGCAATTGGCCAAAGATGGCGTAGATGTCGCTGTAAACGACCTTGCGTCCAAGCAAGAGCTCCTAAGTGAGGTTGTCAGAGAAATACAGGGAATAGGGAGGAGAGGTATAGCAATACCGGCGGATGTCACTTCGGAGGATGAAGTAAAGGGCATGATAAAACGTGTCGCGGACGAGATGGGAAGCGTGGATATCGCAAGTGCCTATTATAAGTAACAGCAGCTTCAGTCGCTTGATTTATTTCAGATGATCGCAAACGCAGGCATTGCACGGTTATCCCTCCTCATTGAAAGTGAGTGCTCCGTCCAAGCCATCGGATCTGGGAAATAAGATCTTCATTTCTTCTTAGCCTCTGTGGAAGAACTAGAATCAGTATTAGCTGTCAATGTTCGCGGTGTGTTCTTATGCTACAAACACGCTGCAATTCAAATGATCGAGGAGGGGCACGGAGGGAGAATCATTGGTATGAACATACCTGCTTAATTCATATTAAAGAAGCTCACCAAAATTTTAAGGAGCTTCGTCGCTCGCCGGCAAAGAAGGTGAGCACGGAAAATTTATCTTGTAACTCAGAGGATGCGGTAATATGGAATTTAGGGTTCACAAACGCGATGTCCTACTGCGCGTCAAAATTCGCTGTTCGAGGAATAACGCAAACTGCAGGTCAGGCTTTCTTATCAAAAGTTTCCGCACATTAACACACACTGATAATTCGTCTTTCAACTCCAGCCAAGGAACTCAAAGCCAGTCACATAACTGGTGCGCGAGATCCAATTGTGAATGGCCTGAAACTCATATCAATTTTCGGTTCTAAGTGAATTGCTACGCACCTGGGTTTATACGAACTCCTATGAGTGAGTGAAAGTGTAGTAGCAGAGGCGCATTGGGGGATATTCACCGCTGTTACCTATCCGTCAGCTACCATTGGACCTGGTACAGCCGAAGAAAACTTACAGAGCATCAAAGAAGTGAGTGACTTCGATTTTCGTTTCCCCTAGCTGCAGTGAATCCCGAATTTTTTTTTTTGCAATCCGAAGAAGTATGAAAGCCCTCAGGCGGAAGTGGGCGAACCACAGTCGGTTGCAAGCGTCGTGTCCTTCCTTTGCAAACCCGAGGCGCATTTTATTACCGGTGAGGATTTCATAAGGGGTTTTATGAACGTTTTGTGATGTGAAGTTTGCTTTATACAGGGCAAAGCTTCAATATCTGCGGGACCACTAGAGTTGATTGAGGTCCATTAGATCGGAAATTGTGTGATATGAAAGACGACGATACCTACTAGTCGATGCTCGGTAAACATCGTAGTGTGACGAGCGTAGAAGTAGGTTTGCAAAACGTGAAGCAATTTGAGAGTAACGTTGAAAAGGGTGACATAGTGATCGGAGAAAAAGCTCGCGAGCCGCAGCAGAACGAGTGTAAGGTCGCAGAGACACGAGAAGGACGACTGCCAAGTGCTGAGTCCACGACTCGGAGGCGTTACTCAAGCGTAACAGATCACATGCAGATAAGTCACGTTTGCTACGCGACTCTCTCCGAAAAGTTTTGGCGAGAGTGCCAAGTTCTTCGTCTCTCCCGTTCACATTGCTTCTTGCAAGTATCCTTCAAGAACTCGTCACTCACGGTGCTTGGTGCTCAGGTGAAGATGACAAAATACATTCTTGTCTCTGGAGGTGTGGTCAGCGGTATCGGGAAGGGTGTCATAGGTTCGTGTCTCCTATGGACATGCCCGTCCATGCATACTTATCGTCACAATCAGCATCCTCTACGGGATTGCTTTTGAAGATGTCAGGCCTCAAAGTCACGTCAATTAAGATCGATCCATACATGAACATCGACGCCGGAACTATGGCTCCGACAGAACATGGTGAGCTCTGCCTTACTCGCCAATACAATAGTCTTACATTCCGCACAGGTGAGGTCTATGTCCTCAACGATGGAGGGGAGGTGGATTTGGATCTTGGAAATTACGAACGTTATCTGGACATCACGTTGTCTCGTGACAACAATATTACGACGGGAAAAATTTACAGACAGGTTATCGAACGAGAGGTGCGTCCATGGCGTTTTCAGTTCGGCTTCAAGGCTCATAGTATCTCGCAGAGGAAAGGAGACTACCTTGGAAAGACAGTACAGGCGGGTGGAACTGCATTCATGTCTTAAGTGCAAAATTCTGATGTTGAACATTCTAGATTGTCCCTCATGTCACGAACGCCATCCAGGATTGGATAGAGCGTGTTTCAAAGATACCCGTGGACGACACAGATGAGGAACCTGATGTATGCATTATAGAAGTGAGTGTTTGCTTATGCATATACGGGACTTCTGCTGAGAATTGCTTAGCTGGGTGGTACAGTCGGCGACATTGAATCTGCGCCTTTCGTAGAGGCCATGCGACAATTCCAATTCAGAGTCGGCCACGCAAATTTCGCCTTAATTCACGTTTCTATGGTTCCGGATATGCATGGTGAACAGAAGACAAAACCTACCCAAACAACTGTGCATCAATTACGCGGACTCGGCTTGCTACCAGACCTGGTGTGTAATAGCGTTGCGGACACTTCTTCGTCGGCTGATGTACAACCTCTTCAGATCGCTTGCAGGCTCATAGTGCCAAGTCCTCTACAGCAAGCCACGAAAGCCAAGATATCCATGTTCTGCCATGTCGGCGAAAACCAAGTCGTCGGAGTTCATGATGTTTCTTCATTATACCATGTGCCGCTTCTACTCGAGTCTCAAGGCATCGTTACTTATCTGCAGAAACGCCTGGAACTTCCGAAAACAGAATCATTGCCTTTGGCAATGCGCGAGAGGGGCTTAAGCTTAAGTAAACGATGGAAAGACTTGACACATGGGTGAGCTTACTTTTCTCTGCAGTTCTTGGGCTCATTCCGATGATTCGAGCGCAGACAAGAACGATTATTTGATACCGTTACCATCGCGCTGGTCGGGAAGTATACGTCACTCAAAGACTCGTATATGTCAGTGATCAAGGCACTGGAACATTCAGCATTCCGATGTCGCAGAAAGCTTGAGATTAGGGTGATTTTTGTCGTTTCACTGAGGGGTTATTCGATAGTAATGATTGTCGTTCACTTACAGTGGGTCGAAGCTTCAGACTTAGAGCCAGAAACTCAGGAATCACACCCGGTGAACTACCATGATGCGTGGAGAATAGTCGTCGGAGCACAGTACGGATCCTATTTCGACTTCATATTTCGCACATTAACTCTGCTTGGAGGGGTATCCTCGTTCCCGGAGGTTTCGGTCAACGCGGAACAGAGGGTATGATGCTCGCTGTGAAATGGGCGCGAGAACAAGGAACACCGTATCTCGGGATCTGCCTTGGCTTCCAAGTTGCTGTCATCGAATGGGCGCGAAACGTTTGTGGCATTCCCAGTGCGTATCCATCTCGCCAACAAGTTGCCCGTCTCACTTTCATTAATCATGTGCAGAGGCCAATTCGGGCGAATTCATTGACGACGCGGACAACTCCGTTATCATGTTCATGCCGGAGGTATCGCGTACCCACATGGGCGGAACAATGCGTCTTGGGTTGCGCCCGACCGTTTTCGTCGAAGATACCAAGGACTGGAGTAGAGTGAGGCAACTATATGGTGGAAAAGACAAAATTTGGGAGCGCCATAGACATCGGTACGAGGTCAACCCGCGATTCGTCGAGAGGATAGAGAGCAGCGGCCTGCGTTTCACGGGCAAAGACGAGAAGGGCGAACGTATGCAAGTGTTCGAGTTAAAGGGTACGTGTGGCAACCTTTTTTTTGCATTTTTGTTGGATTTCTATTCTCCTTGGCGCTTTACTTATGGCTCGTCCTTTTCCTTGCTTGAACTACAGATCATCCCTACTTCGTCGGCCTCCAAGCTCACCCGGAATTTTGCTCACGACCCCTCAACCCCTCTCCGCCGTTCCTTGGGTTCATCGCGGCGGCTTGCGGCGCTGACATGGAAGTTCTCAATGAGCAATGTGCACATCAACTAAAGAGCTTCGTGCCGCCCCACCCTCCGCATGCAATGGTGGACGAGGCAGTGATTGTAAGTACCCAGCCTGGGCGGGAGGGCTCACGCGAGAGCTCATCCGAGCGAAGGGTCAATGGACAGTAAAGGGCGAAGAGATGGGGCTTATGCAACTCTGATGAAGAGCTTGGGCAGTAACTTATTCGCCTCTCTTTTTCTCCCTGTGATTTAGAAAACGATCTTACTCATGGCGACTGTTTTCTTGTGTTATAATTGAAAGGTGGTTTCCCAAATTTGTTCGTGACATGGTCATCCCGGGATGATACGATACAGACATCTTGATACCCCGAACCTGATACACCCTCACAAGCGCTCATCAAAAGAAAAGAGAGGCTATTATGCCGACTGGAGGTGAGCAATCATAACGATGGTATTTGACCATGCGATGACTCGGGCTTGATAGAGCAATTTCCTAAACATATGCGAGTACGCTGTAGTAGACAAATTGCGCGAGGCTAGGCAAATCTCGCCGGCCTCCAAGTGCGCTAGCTGCAAGCACTTCGGGGCTTTGGACCTGTTCAAGTTCATGTAAGCTTGCATGTCAACAAGGGCTATTGTTTCATTCGAGTCGCCTGAGCCTCTGAGGGATTTTTTTGACAGTGCATGAACGATTCACAAACTCGTGGATCCTAATCCGAATTGCAATTAAGATTGCCTAACAATCGTCGGCTATTGAGTCACTTCGGGCCGTTTCTTTGGCGGACGAGATAAGGGGCTTACTTGCGCCGTCGATTTTGTATATTTTTCTCTTAGTGCTGGGAGGATAAGTATATTGCTCTCGAAGACGACCATGTAAGCTGCAGCGCCGATGACTGCACACATTGATGCAACCGGACAGCAAGTCTCCGAGAGGAAGTCGTTTTGAGGGCGACTCTTCACATGTAGTGGCCTGCCAGGTTGGCGCATGCCCTCACGGAAGATATTCTAGGCGAACGCATGAGAAGGGGTCTGAAGTGCGTTGTAATCTCATTATGTCCGTCCTCGACCGCTCATTTTACTCCATTATCCTTTCAAGCAGCAGCGCCCAAGCAAGCTTTAAATTTCATAATCGAATTTGAAATGAAGATCACGTCGTTACGCGAGCAAACCTATGGGAATCATTAGCGCAGAAGATCGCAGCGCATAGGTGCAAGCCGAACTTCTGCTTCCATCAATACTGACCTTCTGGCAACCGCCACCTATTCCACGCATTCAACCATCCGATATTCAGCCTATAAAAACTCATCATGCCACTTCTGCAACTCCTGTTACGCCCCCCTCCAACTAGTTCCCTCCAACGCCGCAGTCGTCTTCCGCCATGACTACGGTTAATGGCACTCTGGCCTCTGCTGCGGCCACCGCGAGCTCCCTATTTTCCCAACTCGTGAACCACGAGGCTACTTTCCGCTATGGTGATCGTGACATTCCGGTGCAATACGTTTATACTCTAGCATTTGCTGCTGGAGTTGTCACACTTTCCAAACTGTACGGCACACTTGTCTCCAGTAACGATCAGGGAATCCCTCGCAAGGCCGGGTACCCTATCGTTGGCTCTTGGGCATTTTTCACTCAAAGGTATCAATTTATCGATGACGGTATCAAGAAACTCGGTAACATTTTTTCATTCAAAATTCTAAACGTGAGTTCCGTTTGATTTAAAAGATTTTTTCTCAAGCATTCAAACAACGTACAGCACGAGGTCTTAGCCGTCCATGGCGAGGAGGCGAGAAAGGTGTTCTTCGGTGCAAAGAATCTTGGTTTCCAGGAAGGCTATGATGTGCTTTTTGGAGGTGTAAGTGATGATGTCCGTTGTTGATTGTCGTCTGAGATATTTTGCGTCGTCGTAGGCTCCACAGCCAAAGGAAATTGATGTCAAGCGAGACGATGAGGCCGCCGCCCGAGTAGTAAGAGACTATAAATCTGATATCAAAGTGCTTTGTTTATCCCTCCAACAGGAATGGTTCACGAAGAGAGTAACCAGCGTTTTGCAACGCGAGAAATTGAAAACAAGTTCGTTCTACGCTTCATAGGTGTTTATACTTGACTAATGACTTATTACGCTATTCGTCAATGGTAAGCCCTGCCTCTAATGCTTGAAGACCTCGATCGCGCGATGAAAAAGTGGGGGACGTCTGGAAAGTTTAACCCTTTCGATGACATTTACAACGTGAGAGGAGAGCTATTCTTCATTTGTGAAAGACTGAACGCATTCATAGATGGTGTTCCAAATCACAATTCGCGCCGCGTCGTGCAAGGAAGTTGCGGATGATCCAGAAGCTGTGAAAAAGGTGTCACAGATGTACTGGGATGCAGAGAAAGGTTCAACTCCGACCAGTGTCCTTTTACCCTGGCTTCCTAGCGCGGCGCGCAAACGAAAGCTTAAGGCAACCCAAGATCTCTTCATGTTATTCAAAGAGATTATCGACGATCGCGCAGCAAAAGGACGTGTTGAAGACGATTCTATGCAGACGTTGCTTGATATGGGAGATGGCGCCAATGATATCGTCGGGGTGAGTGAACAGTTCTTGCTCGTAATGTGCAATATCGAAGTTCACTTATATTACACGATCATCAATCTCTATAGTTCATCATGGGCGCATTATTTGCTGGTATTAGTACGTCGCATGTTCCACGAACCCGTAACATCAATTAACATGGAGTATGGACACTCTGCAGTCAACACAGGAATCATGTCCTCATGGCTTGTTCTCTACTTCGCTGAGAACGCCGAGTGGAAGGAGAAGGCTCTGAAGGAGATTAGATCTTTTGTCGACCAATATTCTTCGAAGGAAGAGGGTCAGACCCTTGCACAGCAGCTGTCACAAATTCCCTCCCAAGTTTGGGAGGATGAGATGCCGGTCCTCGACCAATGTCTGAGGGAAACCATTCGTAGGTCGATGACGGGTGCGACCCTACGTCGCGTCATGACGGACGGTGATGAAGACCCGAACATGGTCATCGAGGGTAAGAAACTCAAGAAAGGTCAATTCCTCGCGTACCACATCACCGGCACTCATCATAATCCGGAAATTTACACGAATCCATACAAGTACGTACTACCAGTCTCCTCGTTGGTGCAGGAATCTAATAACTTTTCAGATGGGACCCATCTCGCTTTGACCGCGGTGAGGACAAGAAGGAGCACTGGGCGTTCTTGGGCTGGGGTGTCGGTACGTCAAGCACAAAGTTCGGCTACTAATCTTTTCATGTTTTAATATTTTTGCTCTTTCAGGGAGGCACCCGTGCACTGGCATGCGCTTCGCGAAGCTCGAAGTTAAGCTTATACTCTCTTTGATTCTCATGCAGTACGATTACGACGTGGTTGACGGGGCCGGCAATTTGGTAACTAAAATCCCGGAGCCCGCTAGGGATAACTTGTATCAAGTTCCTCCGAGCAAGACCGTCTGTAAGTGGGATTGTAAGAATTCAGAAACACTCTATTCACTATCCCTTTTCTTTAGACGTGCGATACAAACATGTCTGATTGTGTTGCGTACCACTTTTCTTATGATTTTGACAAACGGATCTCCACTCCTTCAACCTGTTTACTTCTTGCCCCTGTCGTATGAATGTGGTAGATAACCAAATTTTAACCGCCTACATTTGACATGAAGTTGCACAATGCATCGACGAAGAACGAGTGAAAAGTTGTAATGATACATCATGAGGTGGGAGAGAGGATGCATGGATAAATAACCAGATAAAATGCTGCACTACAAACTATCTAATGTATGGTATATCTACTGATGTACTTTTGTGATCATCGCTGGAAACCAAATCCACTATCAGAGGAACGCCGAGAACCGCGATCGGAAGAGGATCTGCGGTCGTTCGACTTGCGGTCATTTGAGTAACGGTCATTCGAATAACGGTCACTTGATTTTCGGTCACGGAAATCGAATCCTTTGGAACCTCTCCTGCTATCCTCGTCATTATCGCGACGACCATAACCTCGGCCTCTGAACTGTCGAGGCCCCTCGTCGTCATCATCCCATCTATTGGGCTTATTCCTGTTCAGGCCAAATCTACTTCGAGCGGGTTTCTGTCGCGACTCCTTTGAGAAACCTATTCTAGCGAGGAACGCTTCGGAGATGTGGGGCGGTTCAGGCAGACCGCACGCTTCCACAGCCCATGCCTTGCAACCATCTAGGATGGCGTTTCGACTGCAGCGTAATTCCCTGTCACGGCTGGAGTAGAAACCAAGCATGCTTGAGAACGTCTCTCGGACAGCTTCCTCGTCAATTGAGGACTGTAGCTGTTCAATCTCATTGTCCATCGCCTCCAGACGCGGTGTGACGGGTGTACGAATGCGAACGGGCTCCCGTTCGTCTCTCCTTCCTCTTCCTCTGAGTGGAATGGAAGGTTGACTTTTGGGGGTTTCGGGAGGATTCTCGTCAAATTTCTTTGCGACGTCCATGAGCTGTTTCTTCAGCTCGTTAGCCGTGACGGGTTTAAGAGGCACCTGCGCGAGATTGTACGTGGGGAAGCCGACCTCCCAAGGAAGCAGTACGAGGTCACCGCGCCCAACAAAACCACCAGTGCGGCCTGTTCTCCCAACGCGGTGGATATACTGCTCGAAACTGGCCGGAATACCTATCTGAATGACGCGCGTCACACCAGGATAATCAACACCACGTGCAGACACATCAGACGTAACGAGGATCGACGCGCCCGACTTGTCGCTACGGAAGCGCGCAGACGTGTTCGTCCGCGCATTTTGGTCCTTCTTCGAATGGATCTCAAAGATATTGGTCTGCCGTCCGGCAGGGAAGACGGCAGGGGCTATCTCGCGTAGGATGGTAGTAAAGAGCTGGGTCATCTTCGTTGTGTTACAGAAGACAATCACTTTCGAATGTCCTGCATTGGTGAGCTGGTCCAGAGCGAGAAGACGCATGGCGTGCGGAAGTTGCTCTGCAGCACTGGGCAAAACAGTGTGATATTGAGGGACGTGCGCGTGAACCGGAGAAGAATCTTCCGAGACGGTATTGACGTATTTGTGGTTCTTGTTAAGCATCGAGAATGCGACCTGTTCCACTCTTTTGTCGATGGTCGCCGAAAACAAGAAAGTCTGGCGTTCTGGCTTTTGTGGGAGCTGACTCGCAATGTAGTCAATGTCATCACGGAAGCCCATGTCCAATAATGTATCCGCTTCGTCTAGAATGAGCTAAAGAAATCGTAAGTCAAATCACCAAGACTATGCGCGAGCAACTCACCGTCTGAGTATATTTCAAGGGACCATCGAAACCGGGTTCATTCTCGAGCAGGTCACGCATGCGTCCGGGAGTGGTCACCACGATATCTTTTCGTCCTCGATTCCATTCTCGCATTTGCTTCCCCTTGCTTACTCCGCCCGTGAAAAGACAGACTTCGAACCCATCCAAATGGTACGACAGCTTGGATGCCTCAGTCGCAATTTGTGTAGCCAGTTCACGAGTAGGGCTGATGATAAGAACGCCAACACGATTATGAGTGTAGTCCCGACGAAGCCGACCTGTGACATTTCGATCATTCGAACCTGTCGCATCCACTGCTGCCTGCTTCGTATACGCTTCAATAGCTTTTAGCCGTGCTTCTATCGCGGGGACGAGGAATGCAAGTGTCTTTCCGGTTCCAGTCTTCGCTCGTACGAGCAAGTCACGGACAGATGCACGTTCCTTGTCCTTATCATACGGTTCTGCGATACCTGGGAGAAGAGGTAAGACAGCCTCTTGAACACTTGTCATGTGTTCGAATTTGAATGGCTTCTCCGTGATTGCCTTGAGCAAATCATACGAAATGGCGCCTTTTAGCGACTTGAATGGTGTCCCCGTTGCTGCCGCTGTAGCTTTTTCGTCATCTGTGTCCAAAGCTTCTGCAGGCGACTCAGCATCCTCGGATGGCCTGTGTTGAGCTACGAGAGGGGCTGTTGCCGTTGCCGTCGTGGCCTTCCAACGACTGCTTGGGACTGCAAACGCGCAGGTGAGTGAGGCACGGAAATATTGACACAATGAGATTTACCACAAACGCCAGCGATACGAGGCACCGCGTTTGACCACGGAGTAGCCCTCGACAAAGTTGGCCTCCACGCACGGAGGGCCCGCGTAAAAGTTGCCATCCCCGTCGTCGTTGTGGACAACGACAAACGTTGACTTTTCAAAGTCGCCAGTGCCAAATTTTTACATGTCACGCTCGAAAAGGCAAAAGAATTACCGAATATGGGAGAGGCGCCGTGGTCAAGGACTTATATGTAGGACTTCGTTGGGGTTCAACAGTTCGATCGTCTCAATATCACTACCTCCCTTTGCATCAACAGATTGCTCGTTCACCGCAAGCTAAGAGCTCGAAGACTGTTGAAGAAGAAAGGCTTCGAATCGCGTCGTTGGCGAGGATTGCTCGAGTTGATGAGAGATTGATTCAATGGATTCCGAGTCGATACAGTAAGATTCAAAGTCGAGTCATGTTTACTGCTTTTTTACTTATCTAGTTACAAGTAATTAATGCTTTCCGAATTCAGGTGGCCCTCTTTGATGCGAATCTTGCAGACATCCTGTCTTTTATCAATTGCTGAAGGATTGGCACAAACATGTTAGGTTTGATTACGGCCAGAATCTTACAAGGGGGAAGATACTACTACTTACCTCATTCCAAGTCTTCTGAAAGCTTTCTCTGGCTGTCACGTTCTCATAATACTTTTGCAGCTTCACAAACTTGGGTGACTTCCAGATCGCCTCGTATACCTTCTTTCCTTCACCCTCCGCAAATACACCGATGTCATTTCCAAGAGTCGTTGCAATCCTTGCGAGGAATGGTGCTATGGCAGCATCTGCAGTCGTGAATTCGTCACCAACTGCGAATTCCTTTCCCTCCGATAAGAGGTTTTGAATGCTCTCCAAGCTACCGATTAGAGCATCCGGAGACTCTCCGCGAGACATGAATGCATGCCAACTAGAAGGGATCTTGCTGATAGCGTCGATGAAAAAGCGGGCTTTAGCGCGCTGTACTGGGTCCTTTGGCAGAAGAGGCGACTCAGGATGAAGGTCTGCCACGAACTCGAGTAGGACCAGAGATTCTGCGATCTTCACCGACTCCGGTGAGGGCTGGTCAGGAGGAACTTCAGGGCCTCCATAAGCCGCTGCAGGAACCTGTTCGAGTGAGGTATTGAATAGGTTGACTGAAATTTCTAGAGTTCTGGAGTTTATGCACTTTACTGGCGGGGTTCACCTGCGGAGCGTACCAAACCGGTTTGTTTTGGAGATCAACTTCAAAGCGAGTGAAGTTCGCTCCGACTTCAGCGAGTGCTATCTCAACCTTGAAGGATTCATTGATTAGCATGGGTGCATTCTTCAGGATGAATCGCTCTTACGCGCTGCGCATATGGACAACTCTATAGCACACATCTATCCGTTATTATTCGGCGTATCGATAGTGGATCATGGTCTTACGCGGGCAGTATAAAGAGTTAGTTGCTTGCTCATAGCGCTACGATAAGGATGTGAATGGACGATACGCGGATTATACAGCTAGAATGACCACTGCCGTATTTATACCCGGTGAGTATTTTTAATATTAAGGTGAGAGATGAGCTGTTCTGTTCTCATTCAGCATGCTAATGACGCGATGTAGAATCAATCTACAGACGAACCACCTTCAAGGCGCTGTAAATCTCGTGAAATGTTTGGCGAAGCTCTCAAAGATCCATAGCCTGCCTTTGCTCCAACACAATCAGCGGGTTCATGGAACTACTTGTATACACTATACACAATCACTAGTTAAGTTGAATCCTTCAGCTGAAACGTAACCCGCCATCGACACTGATAGTCTGTCCTAAAGATGGGAACGAACGCATTAGCTGAGCAGTCACATTTTCTGGCAGATGCTTACCCGTGATAAAACCTGACTCGGGCTTGCAAAGGAAGGACACAACGTTAGCGACTACCTCTGGCCCCGCAGCGGGAGTATGGGGTGGAAGTCCGAGCCTCTTCAAACGAATTGATCAGAATTGAATGATTGGGAGATTGCACGGTGGGTTTGGAGCGCCTCACCTGCCTAAATGCATCGAGCTTCTCTTCCAGGGTTTGCAGGCCAGGCGCGAGCTCGACTGAAAGGGATATATGGATGAGTTCCCGGACGAATATAGCTTGGTTCATGACAACAAACTTAGGGGCGTCACGATAATTCCAGGGGCGTACGCATTCACTGATGGTCATTCGGATACATGTAGCAGAATACATAGGTAAACTGTTTTTTTGACGGAGGGATAATATTGACTGACCCGTGATTCCATGAACACCGAGTTCTTTAGCTGCGAACGGCAACATATGCAAGTCAGATAGCTTCACGCAACGTTAGCAAGAAAATCAATAACCCGCTGCCTGTGTGATCCCTCGGACGGCAAACTTCGTTCCAGAGTACACAGATATGCTTATCGTTCCTGTTGAGCACACTCCCGTCAGTCCCCAAAAGATAACGAAGTAAAGTTTCTTACCTTCTTTACCAGCGGAGGAGGAAGCGCCTTAATCGCAAACGAAAGATTAGTCGTACTCTGGACTCGGAGGCCGGTACAAACGCCATTAGCATCTTACCGATTAACCTCCCCCCGTGTCCTTCCTTTATCATTTGTTTTGCTGCTTGTTGATAACATAGGAAAACACCGCGGAAGTTCACAGCGGTCACAGCGTCGAAGTCTTCCATCGTAGCTTGAAAGTTATGAGGCGATGGACGACTACAAGTAAACTTTCCAGAGCGAACACCTACTTTCAAGGAAGTTGGATGCTCTTCCGATGCCAGCATTCGCGACCATCTTGTTACAGTACCCAAAAATTTGAGTTGTGAGCATAAATCTGAAGAGGACTAGTAACGCACAATATCAACACTACCCAATTCACGGGCAGTCGTCTCTACCATGTCCCTCACTTGTTCCTCTGAGGTGACATCTGCAGGAATAGCTATCGCCCTGCGTCCTGTTGCCTTGATTGAATCAACGACTTCATTGATCAGTGACAGCTTCGAAGGAATATCATTGACTGCGACATCAATTCCATCTTTCGCAAGTCGTTGGACGATGCTCAAACCGATGCCTTGCGCTGCACCGGTGACAATGGCAACCCGCGGAGTGTAAGATGACATCGAAGATAGACGATGAGGATGAGATCCCGGAGCGACACCGAAGCAATGTTAGACTCTGTGAATTCGACGGGTGAGAATTCCGTTCCGCAGCTCGAGATGGATTTCATGGATGATCTTCATGGTGGCCAAAACTCAGAGACCAATCTCGAGGTAAAAATTTGCTAGGTGCTCCGAACCCGATGAATACTGAAAAAAATCACGCTGCTCAGCGCTTATCCGGTGTGGTGCATGCTGATTCCTGGAAGATAATCTTGAAGAAAATGCACTTGTACTTTGGTGCAGATGTTTGTGAATCATGATGTTCGTCATGCAGGCGCCTCCCTCAAATTTACGAACATTGAGTATGGTTACGTAGATCAACTGTAGCGGAATCCGCCGTCAATGCTGATTGTCTGGCCTAGTAATATCTATTTCAGCGAATCTTCAATGCATGTTTCAAACATTATCCTACCAGTGATGAAATGCGATTCTGGTTTGCATAAGAATGAAACGAGGTTCCCAATGACTTCCGGTTCAGCATGAGGAATATAGGAAGGGATTCCAATTGCCTAACTCAAGCGATAAATAGTGAGTTTCTGATAAAACGGTGCATATCAACGGGAGAAAGCTGACTTCTTTGAACAGTTTGAGCTTTTCGTCCAAAGTTCCTCCTCCGATCGCTGAAAGATTTACTAGAAAACAATGATTCAGATTTGTCCGAGTCAGGACCGCTAGAAGAAGGAGCGTTGCCTACGAACACAGAGGTGTGAGGATGATTCCAGGGGCATACGCATTTACTAAGATATTGATGATAAAATCCCGAGGTCAACTTCCTTGTCCCTCGACCTATAAATGAGATTACTGACCTGTTATTCCATGTTCACCAAGTTCTTTGGCTACTTGCGATAATTTAGCGGTCAGCTATACAAAAGAGTAGATTGTTACCAACCTGCGACTTGGGTTATCCCTCTGACGGCGAATTTTGTACCAGAATAGACCGACAGATTAGGGAACCCTATAGATTTTGCCATTACTGAATTAACTTTGAGGTGGAATCACCGTCCGTAGAGGTCTTTACCTTCCTTTCCGGCGGAAGATGATGCACCTAGTTCACAATTCAGCTACTCAAAAAAAAAAAAGATTTCCACGAGCCAAGACTTGGTCACCTACCGATTATCCTGCCACCGTGCCCTTCTTTAATCATTTGTTTTGCTGCGTGCTGGTAGCAAAGAAATACTCCTTTGAAGTTCACGGCGGTGACGGCGTCAAAGATCTCAGCAGTAGCTTGAAATGTGCATTTGAATGAGACGAAAGTCGAATGAAAAAGGAATACTTACTGTCAACGAGACTAGATCCCATCCCAATACCCGCATTCGCGACCATCTTATTTGAATCAAAATTAGTAAATAGAAGTGAATGTCGGCACACAAAAGACGTACGATATCGACACTGCCTAGCTCACGGGCAGTTGTTTCCACCATCTTTTGAACTTCTTCTTCTGATGTGACATCTGCTGGTATGGCTATGGCCTTCCGACCAGTCTCTTTAATTGCGTTGACGACTTCATCGATTTGCGCCGATTTTGCAGGGATATCATTGACCGCGACGTCAATCCCATCCTTCGCAAGCTGTCTAGCAATGCTCAGACCGATACCTTGGGCTGCACCGGTGATAATTGCGACTCGTGGAACGTAGGGGGGCATTGATAGGGGGAGATGAAGGTACTGAGATGCCGCGGAGAATATAAGCACATGAGTCTGGGAATTCGATGGCGGTAATTTCGTTCGGTTTACTTGAGGTCGATCGAGCACCCTTCACTTCTATGAATGATGATGATCAACGATTCTCGGGGATGGAAGTTGCTTGTTAGTCATTGAAACGAGGCACCATGCGACCATATCGTTTGCCGAACTGGGGTTTCAACGACTTGTATACGTACAAAGGAGGCGTAGAACACCGGAGGTCACCCAAGGATGACTCTACTACTTCTCATCATCAAGAGCACAGTTCTCATAGCACTTCAAGAGTTATCTCATTTCCTGAAGCCTGACATCAAAAAGAGATCGACTGTAACTTATGGAAAGGCACTTACGATACCAAAGCCTTCTCGAGCGCATCAGTCAAGATAGGCCAACCCTGGGAAGAGAGCTGAGTATTTGGACAATGACGAATAGTCGAACTCACGGTTGACCAGTCAATTGCGTTTAAGCCGAGGGTTGCACTGTAGAAGGGGGGAAATGATGAACCTGCTTGGAAAATTGAGAGCGAGACTTACTCGATGAGTGGACCGTCGTATGCGAGCCAATGGTAAGCCAAAATGTCCATGCCCTCGGCGTGGAAAACCATCTGACCTTTGGAGTGTAGATATACGTCAGCGAGTGGTTGATTTCCTCGATGTCAGCTCACCTCCAGGAGCGTAAACATTATCGTGAGAGGCCAGGACGAGCGTACCGCCATTGTCGGTGAGAGCTACGCCTTTTGCATCGTCTAAAAGCACGATGTGAGCTTACTAACAGACCAAGTGTGGGGAGGACGGACAATATGGTCCCGTGGCGGTCTTACTTCGTCCTACAAAAACCTACTCGAACGCGTTAGCTAAGCAGAAAAAAGGTATTCCAAAGACGAACTTTGTATTCGTCTCCAGGCGGCGTAGAAGAGGCAAGTGTGGCCTTGTCGAATCCGCAACAGGTGCCAGATGAGAAGAAGAGATAGTAATACTCGGAACCGCTCGGTCTGCGCACGTAATTAGCCCGAACCTGGGAGACCCGCAAATGCTTACTTGTAGATAAAGCCACCTTCTTCGGGTTGTGGTGAAGTTGAATTAAAGGAGAGCTGAACCGGAGTGAATCCAGCGAGGGGCGATTGACCGTCGTTCGTGAGATCGACATAGAAAATATTGGACCAGAATGAACCAAATCCGAGATGCGGCGTGCCTTCTGAATCAAAAAAGAATGGGTCGACTGGGGAATGAGACTCAGTAAAGGTACCAGCGGATTACATGAAAATTGCGTACTGGCGTTAAAGAGATCCCCTGGGACGCTACTGTACACCTCTCCATGATCGGTCCAACTCCCTGGTTCCATGGTTGGACTAGTAGCGACACCAATTCCGGAATCTTGAACTCCAAACGTCGATACAGCATAATAGCAGTACCAAAGGCCATTATATGAAAGTACATTTGGGGCCCAGATGTCGTCCTGAAGAGAAGTTAGCTCTGCAAAGGACGAGCACATGTAGATGTCAGTACCCAGCCCGGTATGCTTTCCATCTTTGTTGCCCCTTGAGGAAGGACAGAGCCTACGTCCACCCAAGTCCCGGTTAGGTCTCTGGTCGTTTGAATGGAAACATTATTATGCTAATTGCCAGTGAATTGCAGCTTCGCGTGGAATAATCACTTGAGAATACCGTTGAGAAGAGGAAGTAGGTGCCATCGTCACGAAGGATGACGGAAGGATCATGAATCGAACCTGAGTTAGTTGGAAGCCTTCGCAACGATGAGCATTCAAATTCTGGAAGGATAGTCGAGGTCATATCTTACGGGTTCGGAAAGGTCCCAATGGGCAGCGGTGGAGGGGCTTCTCGCTTCAGCAAGGCGTTTGCAAGCGCGGTGGTGAAGATGAATGATGAGATGAGGCGAACGAGTTTCATCTTGAGACTTGGAGGAGAGCCGAGTTGGTGAATTGACGTCCATCCAAGCTATGATATATTCCATAATCTGAATGGCCGGATAAACCATCACATGGCCAGTTGGCTGCAGCCAAGTTCTTGCGTCCGGACATTTGCTCTCGTGATGGCGTCCACTCTTCCTGCCCACTCTTCACGCCTGCTTTTTCAGACTCGCTCCGCCAGGAGTCCGCGTACGGTCCGACGGACTTCGAACCAAGGGTTCAGTAATGTTCATCGCGTTTTCTTCTACAAGAAAGCAGTATAACGGGAGTCAACGCAATTACGAAATGCAGTTGCACTGTTAATCCAGATCATCTTCCCTTCAGAGTTTTGAAAAGAATTTGAACAATGGGGTGGAGGAAGAATTTGGCGAGGAAATGTTCCTGTCGAAGCTTCAGCAACAATCCGACACAAGGTTTCTGGAGGTTTTTTTCGGATGATTGGTTTCGATTCTCGTTCATGTGACCCGGACTTTGACATTAGCACCATTTGCACCATTCGAAGTGGGCAGTTTCGAGAGGCTTTGAGACGACCTAGAAGTCTGGTTGATATGGCAAATGAGAGTGAATACTAGTAGTCGAAAGACGGCCCGAGGGTGGAAATGTGGTTGCTGAGGACGGGAGAGGGGTCTTGGAGGCTACCCTCAATTTCCGAATTGAAGGTCGACATCCTGTCAGTCTCGTACCAAGTCGAAGAGGACAGACCTCTTCTGCTGTCTTCACTGACTTCAGTGTTGAACATGAAACGTGGTACAAGTGACGAAAAAAGGCAAGAGATGCACCAAATTTGGCCATGCACTGTGGCCACATTCGTTGAGGCTTGCAGCAGCTGACGGGATGGGATGGAACTCGGATTCACGCCTCCTGCCTTGCTTCCTGATCACTAGTATTCGGCCATTCGCTGATCTGGTCGATTCCTTCTCAATTTCACCCCACTCGGAAGAACATACACTCAGTAAATCAACAGAAAGCTTGTACGAGGCTCGCAATTCTTCCAACTCGCCGGGTACGAAGAGAACATTTAGTACTATATTCGCGGAAAGGCAGGCTAACTATTTCTTCTGCGCTACTTGCCAGTGCAGCTTTCGAACTTACCTTGCCGATTCCACTGCTAGTGCAAAACACCTCTCGTACGCCGGCGATCCTGGACCTGAGGGTCATCGTCAGCATTGCTGGGATACAGATCAAGAAGAACTGAATTTACCTCGACTATGAACACATAGACAATGCGCGCGCAACCAACAACCCTCCCGATCTTAAGACCGAGCACGCTGAGGATCGCAGCCAGACCACCCCCGGTGGCAGGCCCCACTGGCACATTGCGATTTGCGGATTTGAATGCAAAAGCGTGGACGCGCGTGTGGAGAAGGCCTCAGGCATTGGTCCCGCTCGTAGCGTTTTGTGACCCTGTTTCATCGCCATGTCAAAACTAGGAAGGAGAACGAGGTGAAGAAGGGCTTACAATCCAGCGAAACCTCTCCGCAATGCGCGAGCTCTAGCCCTTGCGAGGCATGAATGCAGCCCACCACCCCCGGTGGCAGACCCCACGACCCCGCTTTGCAGCGGAGAGTGGTCGCGCGACAGTGACGACGAAAGTATTGAGGAGTCCCATGTCGACACCGGCTCATGAATAGGAGGGGGACTCCGAAGGTGCACGCGCTTCCAACAAGCCTCCCGACCT
>KQ086257.1:0-26610 GCA_001020605.1 Schizopora paradoxa | reverse complement strand
CAGCACGTATCACCTCCGCGCGCGAGGGTCCTGCACGAGGCGGTGGAGGTGGACGCTCATTGAGGGCTCGCCGTTCATTCCCTCAACCAACACAGCAAGATGAGGACGAGGAGGACGAGGAGGAGGACGATCAGCCAGACGACGAGGACCACGAACAGGACATGAGATCACCTCCGCGAAAGAAGGTGAAGACTCGCGTATACAGGTGCGGCATCTGCCACCAGGAAGGACATAACCGCAAGAAATGCCCCACTCTCGACAAACACTAGCGTATTAATTAGCATATTCATTGTAGCTGAGTACTGATTGACTTCGCAATATCATTTTTTTTCGCTATCAAACTCTCGCGCGTGAACTCCATTTTTTTTGCTCAAAAAATACTCTATATATGCACTTTTTTTTCGACGGACTTGAAATTTACAGAAGTTTTCACACTGCCGAGATGCCGATTAAAACTCCGCTAAAACTCTATTTTCCAACCCGGGGTGCCAAATAGTATGAGGGGTTGCGTGACATAAGTTTTCGCAACCGGGGTGCCAAATAGATCTAGCCAGTAGTAAGTACTTCCCAAGATCCAGTGCTTTGCTTTCCTCTTTAGTGTGAGACGGCCAATACAAACTCTCACAGTGACACATTCATTTTGCATCAATCTAGACTGAGTTAGTTTGTGATAATAGATAATGAGAATGATATGATTTAATTTTTGTGCTGGAGTTGCAAGCTACACAGCAGTGTCATACAGAGATAGGTGCAGTAATTCACTATGTTGATCCGCATCACCCTTGATCTATTTTGTCTCTCTTGGTCAAATGGCCATTCTCACTGGGCATCACGTGCCCATCATGTGAAGAATGCTCATCTTTCAAACATTATTGAAACATACAATACTTTCTACGTTTGTTATATTACCTTACCATACATCAGACATTCTCTGAGCTTCCATCGACTCATCTTGGCTCTGAACAGGAGTCAAACTGAGTCGCAAGAGTTCTGACACGATCGGCGATTGGCGGGCAGCGCGCCCCTGACCGAACCTATTTTTAGAGTTTGATCGATGCCTGATCATCTCCTTAAAATGGCTCGATTGAGCGCTGTCGCGCTAAGTCCGGGAATGGCACGCATATAGTCACTTATGCGTGTCGTTCCTCGGACTCTTGGGCTAAGTCCCAAGCGTATGAGCAATGCTCACGTGTTGCTCTAGTACACACATAGAAGGTGGAGGAAAGGACGGGAGAAAATAGCAGAAATAATAGTGATTTCTGCTAAGAGAGAAAATACATGATAACTCAGGCTACAAAAATGGTGTGGGCACGGACATCGGAACAGAGACAACACGTCAAGAGGCCGCACTGGAATCAATGCAACATCAGCAGTGTTTTACAGGTAGATGCACGGACTATAAATAAGGGAAAAGAAAAGAAAATAAGAAAATTCCCTCACACTTTGTCTCTATCTCTGCTTCTTTGCAATTGCTGAAGTCGGCCGTAGAGGCAACAGCTTGATACTTGACATTGTTGGCCCAAAGCAAGATCCACAACTTGAACATCAAATGATATGGCAAAAAATCAATTGTGCATTGGGTACTTTCAACTCAAACCTGTTCATCCGGTACCTATGTGCGTGCAAAGCTGACTGATGATCAGAGAAGGGGGCGAAGTTGTGAATTGGAATCTCAAGCTTCAAAGAGGTAGTACATTACAATTTCGTAACTCTGCAGTATGTTGACTCAAGTTGGTCATCTCAGGAAGGATGACATCCATTGATGACGAGTGAGGCCTCTTCTCAGTGATAAGTGAGGATAAGAGACTATAGTACATAGTCCATAGTGAAGAGAAACAAGTACAGCAATACAGGTCAAGTCTAACACATAATAAAAGTATTTTAGAGAGAGCAACTCTTCTTAGCATACAGCATGAAATGATCATCAAAAAACCTTTATTATTTGATTTAATGTACTAAAACTTCCAAGAACAACAAACTGTCCTATTGAAAATTCATTCAACAGATTAAAAGACTGCACAATCATTATAAACATATTGCTTTGCAACTCCATTGACTTCGTATTCGACATTGGTCCCTTGAATAATATTTTTCACCCCAAGCCATGTCAATTTCCTTTAGTAAGAAAAGCACAAAGAATGTGAGATGGGAGGAGAAGCATGAAGAAAGAAAAGAAGAAGATAATCTTACTTACTTGATTGTGATGGTAGAGCTTCCTGGGTGAAGTCTCTCCAAGTCCTTCTTAATACAATCAATGTAGAAGTTCTTTTCCCATGCATCACCAGGTACATTGAAGGCACGATTCACTGCTTCAGAGATATTGACTTGTGTCATGCTCGGAAGATGGGAGTAATCTTTCTGCACTGATTGTGTTTTGTGAAGTTGTTGCTTTTATAAGTGAAGATGAATTGTCCTTTTTGCTGCTCAAGATGTTAGAGAAATTTATATCTTACCAGCTTTGCATTTGTTCCGAAGTACATTTGGACTTGATTCTTAATCAACACATATTGGCACATTGCACAAGCTCCAAAACCTACCACATCACCATTGCATGCACAGAGATATTTTTACTCCACCCATTAGTGTGAATAAAAACAAAGTGGGGTGGCTGCTTGCACTCCATATAAGGATCTGCATCATTCAAATGGGTATAACTGAACTTTCTTTTTTTCACAAGAATGCAAAATTGGCAGCAGCTTAAATTAGGTAGATAAAAGAATTCTATGCATATCATGATATCTAACACCGGAAGCAAGACTTGCCAAAATTTATTTTAAACCATGCTTTGCCCTGTTGGTTGACAGCAGGCTGGAATGTGTAAGAGAAAGCAATATATCTGGAAATAGACAGCTTATTTAAGCAGTCAAGAATACCAAATATGGATGCCTGGAAAAGGATTGCCTTATAGAACAATTTACAGGAATGACTGTCCTATAAGCAGTGGATAAAACTAGTGCTCGAGGAATAAAGCCAAGCTAATCTCTCTAGATGAATGTAATTAAATTGTATGGTCACTTACTTCACTCAAATGCTGCCAAGTGATTCAAGATGGAAGTCTTGAATTACTGGAGTTTGCTTTAAAGATATTTGGCTAGAAGCTTCAGTCTTTGGCAATTTAACAGAGCTCCAATTCAAACTGTCATTTACAGTTGATTTGCTGTCGCCAAATCAAGGTTAACCTTCTGCTTCCAATAACTTGATCAGTGAAATCAGAGTATATGCTCGATGATTTAGGAAAGAGGTCAGTTCAGCAGCTCTTCTTAATCAATCAACACTTGACTGGATTTAGAACGTCAGTTATGGTGCTGATATCTTAAGAACAGGATCTTGCTCGCAAGATAATTCAAGTTAGACGGGTTCTCCCGGCATCTGGAGCTTGAATACCAAGTTCACAATGTGGTACAGCGTCTGCTGTTGCAAGGAATACCACACTTGTGCGGGTTTGAAGTGCTGTTATTCTCAGGAAGCTGGTTTACGCATTGAGTGAGATCTGTGTAGTAAAATGTGGATGGTTATTCTATCTACCTCTGGAGAGAGCTCCTTATAAACATGTCTGGCAGGCCATGGGAGACTTCTGTCCATGACTCATAACTAATCCAAAAGCCAGAGTGATACTCTCGGGAGTCAGTCAAGAGGGCTAAATGAGTCATATCATGACTCATTGCAGCTCAGTTGACTCATCATGACTAAATATCAGTCAGAATCTGACTATATGCTAAGTCATTCTGCTCAGGTGAGTGCAGGACATTTTTACCTAAGTCATTTCCTCACACATGACAAAAGTTCTCTGGCAAGATTACTCTTGAAAGAAATATATACAAGCTAAATAATACAACTGGAGTCATACTAAAAACAAGTGAGTCATCTGGGCAAGTCCAATAATAATGCCATGCAGTCATTCAGTCAATCAGGCATACAACCAAGCAGTCAGATACTCAGGCAAGTCCCATATTATGCCCCTATGTTAATCAGAATAAAAGAAATATATCTAACCTTGGCCTTAGCCTATGCACCTGTACTTCAGTTAGAGTCGCACTGCCGAAACAGGAGACTTACATGTAGTAAGTAAAATGAAAAGAGAATAATAAATTCCCTTACAGAATGTGGCAGATGCCTCGGAATCTGCCGGGGCAGTATTGATGTGCAAATTCCTGTTCAATAAGTATGTAAATAGTGATTTCCTTTCAATGCTTCTCCTTATGTGACCGTAAGCTTGGCAACTTTGACTGTGACATTTTGAGAACAGTAATTTAATAGCTCAATTGGTGCTGTGACCTGTGATGAGCTGAAATGAAGCTTGACATAAATGTCTATTAATAATTTAAAGAACAGAGCAAACATCTGACCTGACCTGAAAGCTACTGGAAACTGGCTCAGAAGGTGGTGGCAGTCCACTAAAAGAATTGTTTTATTGTGTTTATTTAATAATTTAGAGTATCAAAATACATGGCGTGGAAGGCGAATTTCGGTGTGACATTCACAGAACAGAAATTAGGCACAGCCTGGAGGGGCCTGTAATCTGTGACGAGCTTACGGTTGGCATACTATAGTATGTGTTTCTTAATTTTTTTTTTGGATAGGGGAAGGATAGACGAAGAAACACAATTTCTTTTCTTTTGTAAATGTAAAGATAGACAGGTATGGTTTTTGCCTGTAGAGACTGCACGCCGTAAGAGCGTTGTGTTCGTAGTAAAATTTCGTGTGAAGAAAAGTGTTTTGCACGAAGCGTCGGTTACCGGTACTTGTTGCTCGAACGAGCCAATCATATCGTGCGGGTTTGGCCGGAATCTCTCCCGTAAGAGACGCGCTCGCCGTCTGTCTGCTCGCGACGATTCATCCTCGATGTCGACGCACATGCGTCTTCCGTCTCCATCTCGGCGTACGCAAGTCGGTGCGCTCTTGTCGCTATCTCTATCTCAAAATGAGCCATGGCGACTTTGTCGTTGCGCGTCGAATCGGTGTTGATGGATCATAGAGGGTTCGTTCGGAATTCGACTCCGTCGTTGAGTCAGGACTTTCAAGACTCGAACGACGACGACGACGACGTTCTTGACTCGCGGGAGTAACTTACCAGCGTCACGGTCCTTTCTCTTCTCTTCCTTTCCTTTGGAGCAGCGGCCGGCACGTCTTAGTCGCGGACGGACCTGACAGATAGATAAGAGGACGGGAGGTTCGAACTTCGATGAGGACACGGTGTGCGAGCAAGCAACCTTTAAATTTGGGCCGGGGATGATGACGACGCGTCGGAGGAAGAAGTTGGATGCAGAGGATTGGGTGGAGGTCGATTGCTTGAGGTGCGTTATCTTGCTCTGATTCTCGAGGCACGTTCGTTGACGCTATCGTCCTTACGCGTGGCTCAGATCTGTCTCCCTCTTCCAACGCACGCACGGAAAGCGAAGAGCAACGTCGTTCAAGTCTCAGTGATCACAGCCATCTCTTCCTCCTCGTCTCCTCTCGTCGTCTCTTCCATGGTTTTCTCGTTTACATCACACCTCCACGCCTGAGCTTTTCATCGCCTCCTTGGCTCGAAGGAACGGGAGATGTCAGACTAATGAAGCACAACCGTCAAGACGGGCGACGATTGCGGATGGCGCAGCTTCACTCAAGCCCGTGAAGACGCGAAGCAACGAGCGAACACGAGCAACATCGCTATCTCATTTCATTCTCTCGCAGATCGTAGGTCGTGCGGTCGTCTTCCTCATCAGCTAACCAACCAACCCCTCTCGTCAGCAGTCCCCATCTCCAGTCCTCCAGTCTCCCGTCTCCAGTCTCCTCGGGAACTCCAACTCCAGCGCGCCATCCACGATGGCACGAAGACTCTTCCTCAACGTCGGCTGGCATTTCTCGCCCGCCCATCCTCGTTCTCGAGCCTGCCGCTTGCGCGATGACCCTCAAGGCTCATGGGATGGCACGTCCGCCGACCACGCTACGTTTTCTTCCTTCTTCCTTCCTCTTTCCTCTTCGCAGGCCAACTCCTCTCACCGTCGTCGTCGTTGCTCAGCGTCGAAGTCATTCGCACTCAAGATCCCTTTATCATCGTCGTCGCCTCCGCTTCCGTCACTGCTTTCCATCATCGACCAGCGACCAGCGACCAGCCACGACGTGATTCACGTCTACTCTTCCTTCAGGACGTTCTCCGGATCCTCTCAGTCTCAGTCTCAAGGCACGAAATCATCGGAAATGTTCGACGGCTCGAACGCTTGAAGAGTACGGAGGAGAAGAGGAATATATATAGACACGGGTGGTGGAAGATGATAAGCAGTTCTCGAGTCCCGACAAGTCGCAGCGTATGCGCCGCCCACCTCAGGCTTTTCCTTCGAACAGCTCGTCTCACCTCCCTCTCTCTCTCTTCCCTCTTCCCTCTTCCGTTCAAAGAAGTGGTCGATGTCGCGTCTCCGGATGTCCACTCGGTGTCGTCCTCAGGCGCTCACACCGCGCTCGGCATGGCGTCATCGCAGCCAACGCGACGCGGCGCAGCGTTTTCAAATTCCAACCCAAAGCGCAGCGTCGTCTCATCCACGTCAACGCCCAACGCTCAACGCTCAACACTCTTTCCATTTCCCGGCCGATTCTGGCTCTATCTATCCCCCGCCGCTGCGCGAAGATTGCTCATCGTTCCATCAACATCCGAGTCTCCACTGCATGTAGTGTGCCGACGTAAACGACCCTTGTCTCCGAGTCGCCATACAACGCATCTCTAGAACTTTCGCCGTCGTCGTTTGTGTTTGTGCATCTCATCCGAACATCCGAACGAGGGGGGGGGGGGTTGACACCTTCCAGCAGCATACTTTCGTCATCTCTCTTCTCGTTTAGGGGCCGTAAACTTGAAGTTACAGAGATGGATGGAGCATCTCGCGTCTCGCGTGTCACGCACGTCCCTGCGTTTCGACGCCGGCTGTTTTGACCATCTATCTACTCACTCAAGAGTCAAGACTCAAGAAAGACGACACATCCTCCGTCGACTGTCGATCATCCCCGTTGCTTGGTCGACGAATGGGAGGAGGAGGAGGAGGGGCGAGGTTGGATGAAAAAAGTTGGGAATCCGAAGGATACTGCATGTACACGATGGGCCGATGGCGCTTTGGTGTTTTGGTGGTGCCTTTCGTGGGCCTTGGGGCTTGGGGCTCGTCAGTCGCCTTCCGAGTTCGGTGCGTTTCAGTACTAGTATCGCGATTTTGCAACAACAACAACAACGACATGGTGGCTCAAAGAGCAAGCTAATCTGATTAGGAAGATCGAACTCGCCGCCGCCGCCGACGACGACGATGAGTGATACATGTACCCGCTCACTGGCATCAATCATCATTCCTCACGCGTCATCCGACTCCGAGTCCCCAATCCCATTGGTGATCGAAGATACATGCGCTACGCGCCGTCGACGACGCGTAGTTATTTGCGTGCTTTACTGTACTCTTGATGCGCTCGCAAGGACACTGCCAACTCCCTGGAAGGGAAGAGGATCGCAGCATAGCTGGACCACAAACGGATGGAAGGAAGGAACTTCGACGTTTATCATCGGATCTACTCAATCAACGGCTGCTTATCTGCAACGAGACCGTCCGTCGATTGGATTTGATGCCCAGGCGGTGCATCCGACGTCTGTGCAATCTTCGAATGCATCCGTTCCTCCTGGTCAAGACTTTGCTCGCCATTCCATGATGCATGAAAGAGGGTGCTCCGACGGATCTTTCTCCTAGGCGATATCGGCGTAGTATTGGATAAGGAGAGAGAGCCTTCGAGAATGCGCGTGGGTTGGACGACGTTCGCTCTCGTGGAGGTGGTGATGTGTGGTGCGTTCATGAAATCCAACCCTCTTCTTCAGCGAAACTAATTCAATACTAGCACTTCGTCGCCTTTAAATACATATTGCGCATTCGTACTTGCGGCCCATCGATGTCGTCGTTTAAACAGAATAATATTCATATTCTAATGTACTTTTCGAGTGCTGTGAGCTATTCAAAACAAAGTATAATCACAACTCCAAGTCGTGTTCGTAAGAAAGAGTACGGGACCAAACTACAGAAGCCCTAAAGCCTCAAGGAAGGAAATATGGAAGGAACTTTTGATCAAGAGTCGGCTGTAGTTGGGTTGTCGAAAGTGGATTCGATGACTCAGAATCGAGCACCACGGAGAGTTCAAGGTCCAAGTCTTGAGCATGGGTTGTCGTCGCTCCCAGCACGCCGCCGTCTCGAACCTGAGTGATCTGGATTTCCGAGGTAGACTCGTTTGCTGGAGGCGAACTAGAGGACACTTCGACATTGGCGATGGTAATAGCAGCCTGAGCTTCGTTCGAATTCGAATTCGAGCGCGAGCCACTAGCACTGGCACTGGCACTTCCGCTCCCACTCGCGATATTAAAGCCGGGGCCGCCGCCAAACTCAGAGAGAGGTGTCAACGGCGGCGAGTTCGAGAGGCACTCGACGGAGGTGATGATCTGGCTCATCAGGCTCGACTCTCCTCCTCCGAGCGTCTGCAGAGTTTGTGAACGCATGCCTGCACCGTAGCGGTTCACGAGTTTACTACGAAAAATAACAAGAATATTTCAGTCAACTATACGATGAGGATGAGTTACTAAGATAATGACTTACTTCGCGTACTCGTCGATGACGATGGCCATCGTGTGCATGTTGAGACGGTACGCCTTGGGCATCATGCCCTTCCCATACCGGTACGTGACGTGGTTCGAACACAACAGCCCCGCAAACATCGCCGCCATATGCGGCGGCACAAGCGCGAATGCCGCCGTATACCACCTTCCGAGCACCATCTTCTCAAAATCCAGAAACTTCCCCTTGCACGCCGGAAGCACAGACCTCGCATAGCACGTATTGCTCACCGTCGCCTCCACGAACGCGTTATAATACCCACAGCACCCCAGCCGATTTTGGATCCGAAGCCGCGATGTGAGGTCGAGGGTTTGGCTCCACTGCGCGTTGATTTTTCCCTCGAGGTTGAAGGTGCGCTGTTTGTACGTGAGGTAGCCGGGGGCGAGGAGGGTGGCGAAGGTGAGCCAGAGGAGCAGGTTGTAAGCGGCGAGGAAGGAGCGGTTGTTGAGGAGGAGGCCTGCCCAGCCGACGAGGGAGGTGAGGATGCCCATGGATGCGGCGAGGGTGGAGACGGCGAGTTCTCTGCGGTTGCCGACGCGGACGATATCTGCGTGCTCGAGGACGTTGAACCAGGTGAGGAGACAGAAGACGAGTGATGCGATCGAGTACAGCATGACCTTCCAAATTTGTCAATTGAGACGTCAAACGACGACGAGATTTCGATAACTCACCATCGACGTCGTGCAAAGCAACACCCATTTGAACTTATTCCACCTCCACCCTAGTAATCTCTCGGGTATCTTCTCTCTCTCCTTCACGCCCCTCGAAAACGGCCAGAGTCGACGTAACCTCTGAACGTCTACGTCTACGCCGTCGTAATCCTCGTCGCCCTCACCCGGCATCCGATCCTCGCTGGGTCGAAACGCCTCTCGTCCTCCTCCTGATTTTGGGAACGGAACTGGGACGACGCTGCTCCGCCGCCGTGGCATCGTGAGGCTCGGCGGCCTGGAGAACTTGGAGGGGATGTAGTTGAGAGAACGAGAGCTCGTCATGGCTTTGCAAGAGATTGGGGAGAGGGATCAAGAGGGAGGTTGAGCTGGGTAGCGGGGGAAGGGGTGTCGAGTCCCGACGGCCAGAGGTGTTTATGGTCGGAAAAAGTCCTCGAAGAACATAACGAACGTCTTCTTTACTGTAATTCGAAGAACAGAAGCTCAATCATGGACAATCTGCGAAAGAGCGAGCACACAACAACGTACCCGTCGACGTATGTTCCCGCAAAATCTTATCTCCGCGTGCGAACTCCAACCAGTTCGTGCCATCGAATGAAATTCGAAGACGGCAGGTATGTAGTCGGAAGCTCTAGTCCAAACAAGCTTTCTTCGATAATCCCGACATCTTCCATCAGCTAAACGTCGATCCAAGCGACGCGTCAAACAATCCAAAGAAGTCGCGTGGATGCCTCGAAGCTGCGCGAAGGGAGAAACTTCGGCGACAGCATGGGTGGAAGGTCAGGGCGAGTTGGATGGAACCACTCCGTACGTGCGCATCCTCCTTTCAAAGGTCGTATTGCGATGGCGTGATGCTCTTGATCTCACTGTCGAGCTTCGTGGGAAGATAAATCAGTTATAATTCGTATTACCTGGGTTGAAATGACTTACATCGAAGTGTTGATCCTAGGACACGCGCTGCGGTGTTTGCGGTGAATTCGAAGAGGGACCGACCTCGTTGGAGGAGCGCAAGGCCAGTCGCGCAAGTAAGCATTGAAGGGCGTTCGCTTGGCACTTTCGCGACAAAAGTGACTCGTGGTTCGAGGACGTATTTCGTATTGCGAATCGCAGGCGCTGTAAGAGTATTGGTTCAGAATAGCGATTGAAAGTCAAAACTGATACGCACGTTCAAAAGTCCATTCGAGGTCAGAGGGTAGAGGTTCAAGACTCGACACCCCAACAGATTTGTAGGTTCAGAAGTTCCCAATTTCATTTTCATCCTTCGTACGGTCTTGAATGTCGTGAACGACGTTCAGACGAGAAACGTGCTGCAGCTCGCAGAGATGAGAGTGGGAAAGCACTGTATCTAAAGGTGATGCCTTTAGTTTCGTTGAAAAAGAGGGGAGAACTTCATGAACGCACCACAAATCATTCGGTGCGATAGTAATTGGCGTCCAACCCATTCGGAATTTCCGAAAGCCTTCATTATCCGATGTGGCGTCACGGTCGACGTCCTCTAGGAGAAGGATCCGTCGGTGCTCCCATCTTGCAAAGTCCTGGCGGGAAGATTGCAAATAGTACGTCGCATGTGCCGCCAAGGCGCCGGAGCCGTCAAATCGACGGGTTGCAAACGAGTATAGTCGTCGAGATCCGACAAACGGCGAAGCTTTTTCGTGTGTTCGCGGTTTGACTCTGCTTTAATCCTCCTCCTCGGAACTTGTCGAGGCTTTGCGAGCGCGTCCTCGTCCAGAGGCAGGGCCTGCACGGTAAAGGCGTCGGACCTTCAGTCTACGGGCATGACCGTGCCCTTCCTGGGAGATTGCCACTGGTTTTCAGTCAACACATCGCGAAATCATGAGATTCACTTTGTAACTCACCGATGGCGACAACTTGAAGCTCGCAAGAGAAATGCTACGGGTAATAATAATCCTTGAGATTCCGACCCCCAACCTCATCTTCCTCCCATTCACAGTCGACTACGCTCGGAAAGTGGATGTGTTTGAAGAAGCCTAAAGAAAGATAGAGGTGCAAGGTGTAAGGTGGACAAATCGGATGGTAAATGGAGATGATGGTCCCGTAACTTCGACTCGTGACTCGAAAGACGCCATAACATGTCTTTCTCCTCGTCGCCGGCCCGCCGCCGTTCCTCCTCCTCTCTCCTCCCTCCCAGGCTCTCTCAGCTCATTTGTTCTCCTCTCCTCTCCTCTTCCCCCTCTTCCTTGCCATCCGCCATCCTCCCATCAGAGTCCAGACGAAGTCCCGCACCCTGTGCGTCCAAGTCCGCCAATTACGAATGAAATCGTTCCATTCTTCCTCGTAGAATCACTCTCGGTCGAGCGATCCAGCGAGCGAGCGCGCGCTGCGATGTCTATTCGTCGAGTCGTTGTTCTTGCTCGACAGTCTAGTAGGCGAGGACTGAGAAGACAAGTGAATGCAGGCCCCGCCGAACGTCGGGAGAGCCCAAGACCAAGATCTGATACTGAAAGAGAGCGGATGTGCGATGACGCGAGCCGACCTGGAATGATGTCGAAGTAGAGCCTAAGAGCGGGCCATCCGGATTACCGTTGATCGAGGTGGAAAGAAGAGGATGAAGATGAGCCAACGCCCCGCGCGGCGTTGGCCGCCATCGTTCAATCCGTCATAAACCTCTACTACCGTTCTCGAAGGAGTAAGCAAGAAGCGTGATCGAACATGCCAGCGAGTACGACACGACAAGTCGGAGACGGCGTTCGGCATAACGGCGCATCTAGTTGAGATAGGTGTGGTTGGGGATGACCAACTCGGACGATACATCTGTGGACGGCGACGGCGACGTCTACGGGTATCCTGAGCTCTCCGAATGAAGTCGAGTCGAGTCGAAAGAAAGCTCGCTTGAAATCTCGGTCGTTTGAAATCTCCGTAGCTTGTATCTTCGTATAACGTTGATTCCAGTCCGAGTTGGGAGGGGGAGCCTGGGCGCCGAACGAACGGACGGCGTCGTCGAGGAGATGAAATGCGAAAGAGCAACGAAGGAGAGATGGATCGGAGCCTTCGGGGGAGCCTTGGCACCGAAGATTCGACCGCCCACCGGCCAAACGGTGTCGTGTCGTCAAGTCGTATCGTGTCGTCGAGATGGGGAGAGACGAGGAGAATGTGTACGCCATGCTCAGGAAACGAGAAGCCTGCACAAACAGCGTATCAAATTGAGTTGATGCACTCTTTCGCGATAGATAGGAGAGTCGAGTTACGCACCATAACCTCATAACCCCGATCCATTCATCCAGTCCAAGACCAACAGCGTCCCTTCTTCCGCCAATGCCAACCATCCGCAATTCGCCATCCGCAATCCAACATCCACCATCCGCAATCCGCAACCCATACATCCCTCACCCTTCTCGAGATCTTCAGAATTCCCAGTCATTTCCATCTCCTAGCGACGATGCAGACGACCGCGGCGCGCGACGGACAAAGAGTCCTTGTAACGTGTAATAGCACCTCTAAGTCGTGACGACATCCCCACTCGTCTCTGGACGAGACGAAAGTTCGCGCAAACCTCCCACTCTGTCTTGTCCAAGAGGACGTCACGGTCGCATCGACGTCTCTGCGTAGCAGCAGCAGCACTTCCAGATTCCCAACTCGTCGTCCCCACCCCGAAGCCCAGATCGTCCAACACCAGCCTCCAGGTCGTCAATCAATCGAGATTCGAGCGCGAGAATAGAGGGAAGAACAGAAAACAAAAAACAAAAAAAAGGCTAGCCCAAAAACGGAAAAGCGACAATTTCGTTTTCTGGCGAGTTTCGCTTTCGATCGGTAAGGGTCCGGCGTGTCCCGGTGTGTTCCGAGCGTGGCAGTTCACGGCACTTGCCGTTTAGCCGGCAGCACGAGGCCAGGGTTCGACGCGCTCACTGCTGTCGCGACGCGTCGTCATCGTCGTCGTCGCCCCCGCCGTCGTGCCACAACCACGAAAGCCATGCCTTTCAACCAAAAACTAATCAATCCTATTGGTATTTATCCTCATGTTAAACATTCCATCCCTTTCTCTGACTCTTAAGAGCAGACTTTTGGCAGATTTTTGCGAGCACACCGTGGTTCCAATTGCGGGTCACCCGCCATTCATCCCACCCTCGACGATAGTCACCTAGAACGATAGATTCCAAGAAAATGTACCGAAAATTTGCGCTGGGGAAGGGGTTTCGGAAGGATCTAGGGATCTAGATGGAACCAAGCAAGCTCGTTCGTTCGTTCGTCGTCCAGATTCTTCAACTTCATGCACAACCATCCTCTCATTTTACTCCCATAGACATCATCCACCACATAACGACACTCGTTTCGTTCTATCTTATGAGATATATTAACAGAAAGAGGCTTCGAGGTGCGTCATAAATCACTGGTAGCTGTATATGTTTGATTAATAGGCAATTTTACGCAGGCCATGCAAATCCAATCATCGCAGATACTCGTCCGGACTGTTGGAGGAAGGCTATCGGAAATGCGTTGCTCATTACTGTCCTTACCCTCCTCGCATCTTTTCCATTGGCTTTGGCGACAATGACAGCAATTACGGAGCTCAAACCTCTTTCCACCGCTCTCGAGACAATCATGCTCGCCTTTCTCCCGTTTTACCCGGTTTCATTGGCATGTATCGCCATGCTCTGTGCGTATTATGCCGATCTCTTCTGAAACTGCTCTAACCAGTAATCATTGACCGGACAGCCTTTCCATTCTATGCGAATCGCAAACGATATTCTCGACGGCATATCTCCTTTGCGACATTACGGCGGATGAAGCAACTCTTTAAACGACACTCTTTCCCCAGCTTTATCCACCATGACGTTAGCGGGGCCAAGGTCTTCAAATGTGCAAGCGACGTACTACGCTCATGTCGAGGCGATAGTCTTAAACCATCTGCTATTGAGTGTTGTTCACAAGAGGCCTTCACGATCTTCATCGTTGGCTTGTTGCAGCACTCAGTTTCTTTCAGTGAGCTCATCATCCATACAATGGTTATTATTTCACTAACCAAACTCAGAAATCGACAGAATGGAGACCGTGCGCACGTTGAAGACACGTCTTTCACGTCAATTTCCATTCCTTGCGAAATCAAGCTGGCGGCTCTACTTCCCACCGTTCCGTTCTCGTCCTCTCTCACTCTTGGACAACTTATGCAAGATCGGAGTGCAGAGCCTTTCAACACTTCATCTGAGGTTCAATCTCGTCGGTGGCGTTGCTCATGGTCTTGACGATGACTTCCTTGGTGAGCTGCGTTTGTTTCTTTTCTATTCAAGTTGAAAATAATAGCTGTTTCAGCTGGCGTCTTACCAGAACATTTGGAGAAATTCAAAACGGAGGTATGTACTACGGTAATCTATTTGTGCACGCATGTATGCTAAACTGTGATTTTTAAGAGCAATTGCAGAAGATGGGATGCACTGAGCTCGACTTTGCGTACTCCAACGACTGGTTCGATGAACCAACACTACGACAGTGGCTGGAATACTTCGGAGTACCATATCCACACCCGCTCTCTCAACTAGGCCTGTCGTATACATCCTCATTAGCTAGTCCTGGTGCAGGTTCAAGCGCTCTTGTACTTTCAAATGTCGACGACACAAACTCCTTGGGTTTCGAAGTTGTAGATAATGGAGTGCCGGTTCAGATCACCAAGAACAAGTCCGTCAATACGGTAGTAAATATTGATGATGCGCTGGAGTTCTGGCCCGTATCATATCCGGGGCATCCAACCATTGGTTACGTACTGGATTTACGCAGTGAATCATTCAACAAAATATTCACGGAGCACAAAACAATCGACGCGTACATCAAAAAGCAAGTAAGTAACTTGAGTTGAACATATATGGAGGTCACAGTGAAATAAATTATTGCAGTGCCAGGATTCATATAGCGGAGGAACTGGATCTGAAAAAACGCCAGCTTACGTCTTAGCTTTCGAAGATATCGAAGATGACACGCGTGGAACACCTTGTCGGCGGTCCATTCTGAAATGCAAAGGGTATTTCGCTTGCTCCTTTGCTTCGCCAAACTTTCTCGAAGGCTATACAAGATACCAGCCTGACGAACAGGAATGTCGCAGACTGTGCACAGAGCCATTGTTGCAGAGTAACATGAAGGAAAATACCTCTCTACTGGGCCACACTGCAGCGTACGTACTTTGTATTTCTTCGAGTCTATTGGATATTGAAATTATTTCCCAAGTTTTTATCGCAGTGTGATCAACCACACCTGTCAGTCGACAGTGTCCGGCAATACAAAATGCAATGGTCTTGCAGAGATCAAGAAATTCCGAACTGTAAGTCAACCACGTCCGATTATCATTTCTTCTTTCTCATTTGCAATTTATAGACACGCCAGGGCAAAAAGTACTTCATTGGCTGCACGAACTGGTCGACTTTTGATGACGAGAGAGAAATCAAACATCGTTTTACGGCAATTCCTTCCTTCGTCGACGAGTTGGCGTTAAAGGCACTGTTTGATAGCGGAGGTCTGTCAGACCCTGGAGATATTTCGGAAGGACGTGAAATTTTTGGTGGGGACTGTAATATCATAGCACACCCCGCGCATCTACGGAAGGATCGAACCTGCTGTAAGTTCTGTCTCTACTGAAACAAATACTTTGTACTGATCCATTCTCAGCATATACGCATGTTGACGATATTGGTCAGATTGTCCCTGGCACATTTACGTCCTGGAGCTGCGAAGCATCCCTCACGATTTACATCCCTATCTCAAAATCTCATTCCCGCCGGGCAATCGTAGTTCCAGGACTTGAACCGCATAGTCATCCAATATTCCCATCCGTGAAAGTTCCATTTAGGATCAAGGAAATCTACCTCAAATGCGTTGAGATGCACGGAGCACTTGGAGCGACCGCACTGAGAGTGGACAAAGGTAGGTAGTATAACAAATTCAGCGCATTTTTACGATTAACATAATCTTCAGCGGCTTGTACTCGGAGCTTACTAGAAGGGAAGCTACCTCAGGAAGTACACCCTTCTTTAGTGAACGATCGAAACCGCCGAAAAATTGTGTCGGTTGCAAAGAAAAACCAGTATTCCTCCGGTAAAGGACTTGCAGGTATGCCTTCAATTTTTTAAACCCTCATGCGAAGTCACAGAGCGTAACTTATGCAACCTAGGACTTTACGCGAAGAAAGAAGCGGATGACCAGCTGGGAAAAGATTCCCAATACATACGCTCCATCTCTGTCCTTGCCGATAACACGCATGTCATAGTCACACTTCATCCAAAGCTAGCGGAGTATCTGCTTCATGCACAGTGGATTATGGTAGACACCACATTCAAGTTTGTCCATGGGAAGACGAATGTGTGGAAGGTGTTGATGTGGCATAATGGTGTGAATAGACGTACGATTATTTCAAAGTTCTGCTATTTTATTCACCTTTGCTCAAATTAATCCACAGGGGTTATCGCAGGGCGAGTTTACTGCAATCGAGCAACGGAGGATGCTTTTTATCATGTCTGGGACGGTCTCTTTTCTGGAGTCAAGGCTGCAACAGGAAAACCTCTTCGCTTCAAGATTTTTGACAAGTTAGGTTCTCTATTGGGAATCTGCGGGGACGCAGAGGCCGCACAGGTCCTTGGTCTCGCACGTTTCCTTCAGAATACGCACGCTAATGATCCCACAAAAACCGGCATCCAATCGCAGGATGGGGTGGAGCTTGTACAATACGTGTTTCGCCTTTGCTGGGTGCATTGGTGTAGGTAAGTAGTATTCAACTGATTATTTGCGTCTTATCATGCCTTCTAATGTATCTTTAACTTCTAGAGGAATACAGAAACTAGAGTCTTCGTTATCCAAGGTGGACACCACTCGACTTCGCGAGTTTCCAAGGCTCGTTGATCCTTCTGAAATACAGAATTTCTACGAATGGATCAACGGCAACCAACCAAAAGCTGTAAAAGGTGTGTTTGTTTCATTTCATTTACCGCTGTATTGAGCGCATCGAAATCTCTTTCAGATTGGTGGCAACATAAACTGCAGCACGCCTGGTTGCTCCCCGCAATTTGCGACCATAGCTCTCGCATGCCAAAGCAATACCGAGATCTGATACCTCCAGATACAAATTCACTGGAGGGGAGCCACGCATCGGATAACCTCGTTTCATCCACAAATAACGAGATTTTACAAGCAATTATGCTGGCATGGAAGATAGACGATGATGCAGTCCGCGTTTTGAAGGCGGCTATGTCCACTGGGGTTCTACCGAATCATCTTCGCACTCTAGAACACCGTACAACAACAAACGTGCAGCGTCGAGATGCGAAGCGCAGGAAGATCGAAGCAGCAAAGGAAGTCGATCATGAAGTGATTGATTTGACAACAACAGTTGAAGATGCACAATCCGCGATCAAGGACGCGCAGCAAGTTATGAAAGGTGCGAAGGAGCGGTTGAAGGAAATCAAGGTGTCAAAGAAAAGCGGAACTTCGAAGCCAGGAAGTGTCAGGTCGGTCACGGTCGATCAGCGCACAGTTACTAGGAGGAAATCAAGTGGCAAGTCACCCCTACCTAATTTTACTACGATATTCTGTCTCATTTCAGTACAATGACAGCTCGGAATAATGGGCAAACCGCTATTCTTCCATCGCAAGATGGTGCTCTTTCAGGTCAAGCCCCGCACTACACCTCGGACTTTCAGGCACTTCGATCGGAAGAGGCGCAGCTTATAACACCAACACCACTTGAAGCGCCTTTCAATTCCATGACATCCACATTTTCACTTGGCTACAGTACGAATTTCCCAACCGCACATTTTGTTCCAGCGGAAATTCAAGTCACACCTCCGAGTTTCATTGACCCATCGCAGTTGAATCAAGCGCAGATCCTTTCGTCGAACCCGGAGATCGCAAACAGTTTTTCCAACTTTTTGGACCCACTGGAAGTCCCTGGAGTCTTTCAGGATTTCGACGCAGCTCAGTGGCAATTTTGAACGCAACATTCCCTACTAGTATACACTTCTCGAAGCACATTCAAGCACCTCAACTTATTGATTGGTACATTCTCTTATATTCTCGTCATTCTATTGCTTAGTTATCATTCATTATTCTACTTCAACTCCACTTTAGTATTTACTCTAAATGGCATCGCTGTCCGACAAGAACTAGTCGAGATGATTTGCATGTCGAGAGTCTTCAAGTTGGGTGCGTGCACAAAGACTGAATTGTACTTCTATATTGCAGGTAATTTAAAATTATAAAAAATTTCTCATTATCTATGAAAACATATCAGCAATGCAGGAAAATCATTCTCAGGATGGCAAACAAGTGTACGCAGCCATGGTGTATTCTTCTTCACGATGCTCAACCTGGCACGCACTCGAAGGAGTTGGATAGCCGGAGTGCGCCACCGCACCGCCTCCGGTACCGGCACCTTCCTGCTTGCCGAAACGTCCCGAGAGCCCCAGAGACAAGAACGAAAAGTGCCCACAATCGAAAAGTCCCACATTCCTCACAAAGTATAGCGTCCTTCACGTTTTTCGTTTTTCGTATACGCTCCGAGAATAGCCCGCCTGAGATATGGACGCGAAAGACGCCAGAGTACGGCAGAGTACGCCGTTTGATAATGGCGACTCGGACGGCTTGAGCTGACGAGGAGACTGAGCGAGGAGCGAGGGACGAGGATGGAGATGGAGTGTAAGTCGTTCTGCTAGACGTGCTACGAATAGCGGGAGCGTTCGAGATAACTTCCGTCTTTTGGACTTCCAGCTTCTGGATTCTGGATTCCGGCGTTAAATTTCTCTACGCGCCGTCTTCAAGCCTCCGAAATACTCGATCGATCGAGATCCAGTTGAGAGGGATGCGAGATCGTCGAAGTGAGTGGATGTGGATGGATGCGGGTCAGTGGTGGATTCGGATGACTTGAGCGTCGAGCGAGCATGGCGTGGCGAGTTGGAGGTGGAGGAAGAGGCCCGAGAGGAGAGATTCCGAGAATCCGGGACGATGAAGCGTAGGTAGGCCATCCAATTTATGGGGTGATGAACGAGACCCCGACGACGACGTTGTGACGATATGAGGCTGTGAATGAGGGAGGGAGAGTCGTCAGCGCCAGCGTTTGGAGAGGCGACAGCGGACACTCGACGAAACACGCACGACGAGTCGATGAATTGATCTCTTTCCATCCCATCCCATCCGGTCTACACGCTTCTCTCCCCCTCCTTCTCGTTCAACAACTCATCACCTCTCGCTTCCTCGCACCTCCTTCGTCGACATGCATGTCTGTCTTCACGAACGAGTGGCAGAGCGCTTACGAATCTGGCGACGTCGAGATCAGGCGTGCCAGATCTTCCTTCACTCGTCCAACCCCATCCAGCGAACCAACCATCCTCAACTCCACCGTCATCGACGCCTCCGTCCGTCCATCCGACCGTCTTTCGCGAATTACGGAGACTCTGCGTCGTGAGGTAAGCCCCAAACGAGGTACGCGTGCGCCCGTGAACTTGACGTCGTTTCGTTGAACGAAAGTCACTTGCCAACCAGAATCGATGGTCGAAAGTGAGAGGCGGCGAACCGAGTGCTCGAGCGTGAAGGACACGGGCACAGCGCACTGACGGTCCGACAACGGCCACCCAGGCCTTTCCAGAATCGAACAGATTGGTGAAGGAGGATGAGGAGCGACGATAGGAACGCAGGGAGAGGCGGGGACGATGAATGGCCCAAGATTCCAGAACGAAATCGAGGACCGGATTGGTGATGGACGATGTACGGAAGACCCAACGAGAATCGTTACCGGTGCATCGTGAAGAGCCAGGGTCCGTTCATCCGCTCTCAGGTGTCCAAGGCCTTGCTCGAGACTTGCGGGTGCCCGAGCGCTGGAGGAGGGTCGGTTTGGGTGACTTGGAGGATGACGACGAGGCCGACGACGGGAGTTGCATTGTAATCATGCTGCTGGAAGTTGAAGACGCAATTGATGACGGAAGGTGGGTAGGATGGAGGATGGAAGATATAAGATGGAGGGTGGAAGATGTAAGGAAGGACGGTCCTACTGTGAACGAACATCGTCAACGTCAACAGCCAGAGGAGCTCGAGCTCGACACGACACGCACCTTGAAGCACATGAACCCGTCCCAACCCATCCCTCTCGTGTCATCCAAGTACTCCTCTCTTTCTCTCTCTCTCAGCGTCTCCCATTCTCATTCTTTGTCCCTCGTTCCTCGACACGTCATCCGAGTCGTGATTGACAACGACAGTCTGCCGCTCCTCCGAATCCCGACATCGTGGTCTTTTGTCTTCCATCCTCCTTCCTGCCACGGCCCCAACGATGTACAACGTTCAGCGTGTCAAGGATCCGATACCAACAACGATGAGCCAGCGGTGGAGGACGCGTAAACGAGCAGAGGACTAAACGAACGTTCGAGTGATCGTCGTGCGATGGGAGAAGGAGGAAACGACGTTATCGACCGACGCATCGACGCTGGCATGGCCGTCAATGGTCGTGGACGACCTGTATTCAGAGACAAGATAAGACTTCGTCTTCAGCGACTCGATGATGCTCGACCAAAAGTCTGTAGAACGATGAACAGAAGTAGAATGACTGAGCGACGTACATACGATGCATCTCTCACATCTCACATCTCATATCCGCAGAGTCCCATCCTCGAAACCAAAAGAAGCGACGAACGCCTCAAAGGACGGTGAGTTGGTCTAAAAGTTCCTAAGACGAAGCAAAGCATCATTTTCGTCAACATCTTCGAGCAACAACACCTTGAAGACAACGTACGTTCGACAACTTGAATTCATCCCATCTCAACTCCAGATCCCATTTCCCGCTCCCGGGCCTTAAGAGACCGCATCTTCGAACCAAACATCCAAGTTTCACAGCTCGAGCGTCCAGACAGCTGGCGTCGAACGGTCGCGTCGAAGACAACGCGCAAGCGCAACCTTTCGCACAGCCATCACACGGCCCGCCCGGCCCATCTCCGGCTAATTCTGCCATCACTCCGTACGGAAATCGCACGGCAGGTCTGTCTTCCCTAGAAAAAAACCGAGAGAAAAATATAACAAAGAGTTGAAAGAAAAGGAGCACAGCGACAGGGCAAAGCCAGCTCAATGCCCAACTCCAACAACTCAGAAATTCCAATTTGTGGGCCGAATCCCGGCCGATGAACTTTCTTTTTTGTTGTAACACACTGGTGGAGGTGGGGGACCAACATAAGTGTTACATTGTGAATGTGTGTATCATACATGCTCCATCGTAGCCTTAGATCACCAAATATCATGGTAATTTCAACTGTCAAAAGCCTCTGCATACAAGATCATTCATTGAGATACACATGAGTGAGGGGAAATTACCTTTCAAAGATTTTGTCAGCCAGTACAAATGTAACTGAACATATTCTTCTGCAGTACCTTGGCAATACCTCATATCTATATTGCTCAAGACTATTAAATGTATATTGTACTGATTCTTTGCTTGGCATGATTTCACAAAAGTCGGTCATCTGCAATGATGGAGTCTCAATTTGCTGAAGACCATACTTGTGTGTTGCAAACAATGGCAACATTAATAGATACTGCAAAAACTCACTTGGAGATCAAAATATGATCATGGCACGCTTGAAATCCATACTTCCACTGCCAAGATCATTGTCCAAAGCACCATAAAGACTATACACTATCTTATAAATCTGGAGATTGGAATCTGATGTAATATCACTGAAGAGAAGAAAATAAACATCATTATCTTAAATAACTATAGAAAAAACAGCGAAAATTATTACGTGATGATGACTTTTTCTGCATCAGGAAAAACTTTCCTGAATGCATTCTCTGCCATCTGCATAAGGAGTTTGAGTTCTTCCGGAGTTGAATCTAGCAGAGAAAGTTTTTCCACAACAAGAACAACCATTCAATTTGATGTTGAGGAGACTGCTTTTGTATTAAGGATTTTGTACTCTTGATTGCTGAGACTTCTGGGGAATGGCACCTTCAGCACGGAATCTGAGTTGTGTTTATATGTCATGAGAAAATGCATAAGTCAGGTATGCAAGAATCATAGAATGCTCAAAGGTGTAATTAAACCTAAAGTATCAATCAAAATACTTCATTAATACTTGCAGTGACCTTCAAACTCCCACTTTGAAAGCTATGTACTCCAAGAACCAAATACTGAACTCTGCATTGATCACAAAAGCAAGCTCATTAAAAGCAAACAGTGTGTCATAAAATATCTTTCTGGGACCATCATTACAACTCATGGTTTCATTTGTGCTCTTCCCCTTTTCAATTTCTCTTTGAAATATGTCCATCCCTCCTTATTGTTTCTCTACTTCAACCCTTTCTGTTTCCGCACACTCTCAGTATCTCACTTGCAAATTTGACAGGGGAACTTAATTAATTACCACTAAAACCACAGTAAGTGCTCTCTCAACATAGCAAACTACAGGTGATGTTTATTTGAAGGCCTGAAATAATTATAATCATGAGCTCTCAGCTCATACATGTGCCATATCTCAGAAACTGATGTCCCAGAAAACACAGCAGAAGTCACTGAACCTATGTTTATTTTTGATTCTGTGATTCCAACTTGGAGACACACAAAAAGAGAACAGATTAAGCAAAAACTCCTCAAATGTGAAATAATCAGACTATGTGATCCTGTCAAGTTCCAATAAATAAAATCATATTGCGTCATTCTTTGTTTCAGTTTTAAAAGCAGAAACCTCTCTGGCTCAATTTCAACAGTTCTTCTAAGTTATAAATTTGGAGAAACATCATCCTTGCACTAAAAAGTGTGAAACCAATCAGCAGAATTTGCTCCCTTATAAACTCTTCAATCAATGGGTTGAGTAAATACATTGCCAGGTGTGAGGATGTAGAGAGAAAAATTAATGGTTATCCTTAGAATCCTGTCAGAAGCACATGCCTGAATAGCTGCATGCAACTATTTTAATGGGAGAGGATTTGTGGAAATTAGTCTTGTAAAATCATACCATCTCTTCACCATACTGTGTTGATGGAGGAAAGCCTGCCAAGGCAAGTGTGAACCATGATTGTAAATCCACTTGAATTCTTGAATTCTTAATCTGAATGTTGGAATAGGCTGAGTGCATATTGCATTGAAGGGTGATAACAATGGAATCCTGTGATGAGCTTGCTACAATATCTGGTGAGTGCACAGTTTGAAGTAAGAAAGAAGATCTCAACAATAGTTGAACTTCAAGCAGGTCTGTAGACATAGTTTCAAAGCTACTGTGAAGTCCTTCATCACCATAATCTATAGTTTGGTTGTCCCAAGTAAGTTTTATTCAGTGCATAGTGATTTTCAATGAGAGTGTCACATGATGGTTGCTATAACAGTATTTTTGCTATATTAAGAGCAAAGAAGGTCATTTCTGTTTAATGTTGTAGACAATCACAAACTAACATCTTATTTGATACAAGCAGAGATACAGGAGCTCATTGCCTGATGTGCATCAATTTCAAATTATATAGAAAGCTGTAAGAGGGAGGCTAAAAAACGGTGAAACACCATCACACATTTATGCAGGGACACCACTGAGTAATCAAATATGTGGAGCAGGTGGTATAGAGTTTACACCTGCTTTCTTCATGCCAGCAGCCCTTTGCTTATCAAGATTCCATATGAATAAAACTCAAATAAAGTTTTGTTGTATCAGTACATTGTGCAGATGTTGTTCGCTGTCATTGGAGCAAATGTTCACCTTGGAACAAAGGAAAAATGTTTGCACAGTCAGAATAACTCATAAATGCAAGTCTCGTATTATGTGCTATCAACACATCTCACCCTTGAAAACATGGCAGAACCATCTAAACCCATAATTATCTTCAGAAATGACATCTCAAAGTGGAAACACTCAACCAAAGAAGAGATTAAGCAGGCAATTCTGAATCATGAACACATCAAATCTTGCTCCACAGTCACTATTTTGTAAGTAAATGTGTTATTTATATTTCAGTCGAGATAAAAGTGTCACACACACAGGTATTTTCCTGAGGAGATCACAGTTTCCTTTGAGTACTTGTATATCGAAGTTGAGAAACTTTATTTTGATGGATCATATTTTCTCTGCAAAAGATGTAAGTATTTCATACTTCCGTTCAATCCAACTTCACTGATTTTCAAGGGCAAAGAGCCTGAGAGAGTACCCTCCTTGTAATAAGCAACAGCAAAAAAGCAATTAAACGGAAATTAGACTGAACCTACTTCTTTGGAAACTTTTCAACTAATGGAGAGCCTCTTGTCAGTCATGGGGACCTTAGATGTAGATCAAATCATATACACTGTGTGCAAAGGCTCACCTGCCCCTTTCCCATAGATGCCACTAATAGGAAGTGGACAAAGGCTGGTATTTCTATAGGAAAGGCTACAATACGCCTACGGGAAAAGGGAAATGAGCCTTTGCACGGGATTATACTACTACTAGTATGTGATTACAACAGATTACAGGAATGAGACCAATATTAGTTCAATTTAACACAAAGTAGGAGGTGTTGTTTCTGCTGCTGTTATTGCTGTTATAGGATATACAGAATAAATTTAACAGTTACAAGATCCTAATGAGATAAAGTTCTAACAAAGAAAATTTTAAGGAAGGAGAAGTTATGGGAAATGAAGTTTGACTGCTTTGCACACCATTCCTCATAACATCATACAAATGATGCTTCAGAGAAAAGATTATAGCCTTGATCTTGCAGGTGTCCTTCTATCTGCAAAGAGTAAGTTGTCAGTGATAAACAACCCACATTGCACTTGAGATAGTGTTACTCACATGCCTCTGCAAGCCTGCTCCGTACCCGCTGCACTCTCTGCAATGTGGCCTGCATCTTGGGGACTACTCCACGCAGATACTGGTTAGTCTGTGGTGGAATCATCTGCATTGGAACCTTGCTATACAGATGCCCAACCTCTTGGTTTGCGTATCCAATGAAAGTTGACATATTGCTTTCAATACCTAGTAGCATTTGAAGGTACTGGTTCAAGACTTCTTTTGAGGGAGGAGGTTGCTGAGTTAGCAGTGCCATACAGGTTCCATAGACTTGATTGAAGTCACGACAGGTTCCAGCATAATGACCTTCAATACCTCTAACAGAGTTCATGACTGCTTGTATTAACTGTCTTGGATCTTGGCCTGACATGGTATTCTTTCTTTCTATCCAAGTTGCCTTTGTGAAGGAGATGCACCTTGATTCTTAGTAATTTATATTCTTTCTCTTGTCCTTCTAATGTAACTATTCACAGTAATTTTGAGAATGCTGACATGCAAGATTGACAATCTAGAACATCACTTGAAAACTATTCTGTGATTTTTTCAGACCCCTATTTTTTCCTCTACCCATTGGACAAAGTAGAAATTGCATTATGAATAGAACTTTCCCAAAGTAACTCCACAATCTCCTTTTCCCTTTTAAAATTTTAAACAGTGTAGTATTACAATGCATGTAAAATAAAATTCCAATGTAGGCATAAAAATGGATGGATTTTTGTCTCCTCCAACCCTTGAAATTACTTTGAGATATTATAGACAATGCAAAGTGTCATATTGCATCAATATACTTCTCTTTCAGGTAATTGGGACTGAAGATCCACGCAGATTTGGCAACATGTTCCTAAGTCCCGGAAACAATATCATCATGGATTCCATGACATGGAATGAAAAAAAAGCCAAGATCCAATGTCATTTATCTAAATACAGAAACAAGTTGTGATATCTATTTGTCTTTTAATATTATGACCCATGAGAATTGATGCATTCTCAGTTTCTGATGTGAACGAGCTTTGGTTCCTCACTCCGTTCCGGGCGGGTTCCTTTCGTTCACCTGTGTGGGCCGTTGGCCCACGTGTTCACTGCGGTCACACCGCCCTCCACTACGTGAGGAATTCAGCTCGACCCCTGCTCACCCACCGCCAACTCGCCCGCATCCAGCCTGAGCATTGTATCACTTGTCTACTGTAATTCAAATAACTCAGGCTTTATCTTTTTTATTGCTTGTTTGAAACTGAAAATTCATTTCTAAAAATTTGAAATTCATTCAAGGTTCAAGGTATAGAATTGAGGAGGTACAGCTTGCAGTGGACCTGAGGTATTTAGTTTTATTGCAATGCTTGCACTGAACAGTGACTATATGTGTAAGGGCAACTCCGAGCGAGGTATCCCGAGGGGACGCGCTGGCGAGGAGGGAAAACCTTAGTATATTTGTTATGTATGACTATGACATAATACACACCTGGCGAGGAGGGAAAACCTTAGAGATCAAAGATAAGGTTGTTCCCATGCCTCGCCATCACTCTATATACTGATCCGAGGTGTACAAACTCGGAGTGCGTACAAACAAAGCCGGAATGATGACAAACATACAGGGTGTACAAAGCGAGACGAGTCCGA
>KQ086256.1:0-26688 GCA_001020605.1 Schizopora paradoxa | reverse complement strand
TTTTCGGAGCTCCGCGTAGAGTATATTTGACGTCAAACAATAAACCGATTATAATACTCGCTGGACCCTGGTACACCTGGATATGCAGACCGATATAGGGTATACATCTAACCCTATACAGTTACCAGAAAGGGCTACACACCTTGAGCACTTCGAAAAGCAGGCAGCCTTCAGCGTTTGCTGAACGCCATTGAGAAGCGTCAGCGATCGCTGAAGGCAACTGAGTATGATCAGCGAACGCTTTGTATTGAGATCGATCAGCAAACGCTGTGTAAAAGTTAATATTGCCGATCAGCAAAACGCTGATCTCATTCAGTTTTGGGGCTGGCAGCAGTGGCAGCTTACGATTGGACGAGAAGCTTCAACATGCGATTGCCACGACTGTCTGCGAAGAAAAGAAGCCCAACATGCCACAGCCACACTGAGAGCTTCTTATGTCATCCACATTGATTGTCACGACAGGCCTTCTCGCAGCGCTTGTCACAAGTGTCGGGCTATCGCAGGTCGGGCTGCAAACTCTTCGTCGTTTTCAGACCATTTCCTTTGTTTTTTCTTGATAAAGTGCGGATAGGATGCCCCTCCCGAACATCAGGGCAGTCATATTCGATGTGCGTATCTTTCCTTCAAGAATTCCCCAACACATTGTCTTCCATTTCGCCCTCTCCTTTTTTCAGAATAACTCGATATTGATGCGAACTATCTTGCTCTTTGCGTCTTCACGCCATGTCCGTTAGATTGGCGGAGTCGTCGCCAGAAGCCCCCTCATTGCGATTGCAGCGTACGAGGCTGAAAAGGGCCTCCCCAAGGACTACATCAATTGCTCCATGTAAGCAGATGACTTTCTCCTCGTGTGAAGCCCACTGTCACTAAAACCAAAGCCCACTTCAAACGAAATCATAAACTCTCCTCCTCCGATGGACGGGAACGTGTTGCTTCTGATACAATCAATCGGCCGTCCATACGTCTCCCTTCACGCAAACTCACCAATGTGACACGGTGCTCGTTTGAACATGATCTGTCAATACGAATCTGGACAGTACAAGTCGAGGCCCTAATGGAGCATGGCAGCGTTTTGAACGCGGAGAGCTATCGCTCTTTCCCTTCTATCAAGCCTTTGGCCGAGAATTATCAGACACAGCGAATGGGAACGTGTGGTTCACTGAATATTGCAAACGTCGGAACTTAGGCAAGTCTTTCCAATAAGATTCACTTTATCCGATTTTCTCCCTCTCCCCCCAAAATTTTTGAGAGCGCAAGGCCAGCGTCACTGACCTTATCTGCCGCTAAAGAATGCCCAGAACTGCCGACAAGCTTGGACGTCAATGGCAGAGAGGTTAGTGCTATTTTCTCAATGTCTCACCGCCTTCAGAAACCCCCCGGTTATTCCGAGGAAATGATTGTGAACAATGTCGACATCAATGACTGACCACCGCCTTTCTGTTCCATACATGCTTGACTCCATGAACACGCATCCTCCAGCTCTTTGGGCGCATGATGCGCGAAGGATCTACGCTTGACGAAAATGTGGTTAGGGCCATCCGTCGAATACGTGGTGAGTGCGAGGCTCAATTATTGTGCATCGGTATACACCACGCGCTACTGAAAGAAGGGGACAATGCAACAAAGATGCACGTCCTCCTGAGGCACATTCGAGGCCTGAATCTTGATTTCTTTAATTTGAAACTCGCAATGTCAGGTTGCGTCCACAAAAGTTCATGGCCACAAAGATGCATAGGCCCAAAAACACGCTAGGTCCAACAGCATCCGCTGCGCATCTCCTTTCTGTCCTCTCGCTGCTCTCCTTCTATCGCCTCTCTGGAGGAGATTAAACCCTCATTACCAAAACCTACGTGCGTTTCGAAACACCCTCACTGACGCTGTTTCTCTTCCTGCTTCTGCTGCTTCTTATCCTTCTCCCGTAATTTGTTTGGTCGGTCGCGCGGTTGCGAATGCGCATGCGGCGTGTGCGCTCCGTCTTGCGCGGACAACGGACGGATAGAGGGAGGACGCTGGCGGGTGATCGCCCTCACGAACAACTTCTCGAAGCTGGGAAGCACCCGCGAAGAGCTCGCGACGGTGTGCGACGTCCCTGACCATGACGAAGAGGCAGCGGCAGCGCTCAAGTCACTGCAGGCGCGACACCCCGACGAGGTGTTCGACGCTACGTCTGAGCTCGCGTTCCTTGGCTGGGGAGAAGGGATTGTCCCCCCTTCGCTACGCGCCCTCTTCGACGACTTTTGCGACTCGAGTACTTTGGGAATGCGGTGAGTAGGCCGTTATCTTTTGCCTCAACAAATCCACACTCCGAGATTCGGAGTATGTCCCCCCTCTTGCCCCCTTCTTTCGAAGGTCACACCTCGAACGCATCGCTGATTCCTTTTCCTCCGTTATTTGTTATTACCGTTGACCCCCCTCGCCCTTACCCTCGGACCTCGCACGGTGCCCCTCCATACCGCAGGAAACCCGAACGAGGCATCTACCTCCTTGCATGCGAACGCAATGGCGTCAAGCCCCACGAGTGTGTCTTCCTCGACGACCTCGGAATGTGAGTTGACGCTTGTATGCGATTCTACCACCTCTTTCTCTCCCCCCTCTTCTTTTCCCCTGCGCCATTTTGGCGACTACCTCCATCCGTGTGCGCGCGCTGACCATTGAAGTCGACCGTTACGTTGTGCTTCGGTGCCGGTGCCTCGATGCTCAACGTCGGACGTCAACGTACGTGTGCGTACGTCAGAACATCAGTCATTCAGCGCAGTGAAGAGCTGTCGAGCAAGTTGCTCAGGCTATCCTCCCCCCTTCGTGCTATATGCTCTATGGCTACTCTTTTCTCCTCTTTGAATTGCCGACGACTGCGACCGCTATCTCTGCATTTCGCCGCCTCACCTGCTCTCGCACGGCAATAACGGCGTGCATTCTACCATGGTCTTCGAGCCGCCTGGCACAGAGAGATTTTTGAGCGATCCACATGCACCTGTGCATTCCTCGATGACACTCGACGTTGTGTCGATTTTATTGGCATTTGAACCTGCGTCGAATTCTACCATTTCCGATTTGATTCAATCTTGCAACATTCACAAACCTCCGCCCCTCACGCCGCCTGGTTTTACTCACCTCGTTCATTCATTGCCCCTCCTCCACTCACTGGCACAATTAATCCATCTTTCGTATTTTACAGGAACCTGAAGGCTGCCCGCGATCTTGGCATGGAAACAATCCGTGAGTCTGCCATCCTTACCTCCCTCTTCCCTGCCGCGTCGGTCGAACCAATCGCGAATGCATTACTGACGAATCGGCTTCCATCCCTTGTTTTCTATCGTATAACGCACCAAATCTCGAATCTCAATTCATCTCATTACGTATTATCCCATCCCTCCGTCTCGGTATGATCACCGAACGCACGGACGGGACGGGACTACGGGCGGAATCAACGGACGGACTGGACGGGTGAATGGACGATTTTCGCCGGGCGCTGGCGATTGGATCGCACTTGCTCTGGCGTTGGGATTGGCTCTCGCTCGTTGAATGAATCATTGAATGCTTCCGATCCGCCTATCCCATTGCGCGATTGCGATCCAATCTGCTAATTTTTTTGTGCTTGCGATCGCTGGGTCGGTGGGTCGGACACTTGGATTGGACTGGACTTTCAACTGGATCGCCTTCCCGACCGTGACGTTCCCGCCAATCATCGCACTCACTAACGCCAACGGGGCATCCGCGATTTTTTTTACTGTGCTATGCTATGATGCTATGGCACCAGACGTCCCCATTGGCGGGATCCTTGGCGCGCTCCGCCGCCTCGAAGACGTGCTGGGGATCGACCTCACTTCCCCCAGCAGCGACGGCACCAAACCCAGTGCCAGTGCCAGTGCCAGGGCTAATAGTAGCAGCAGGCTGTAATGTGGATGGCAGCTCACCCTCACCCGCGGGTTCAGAAGACAAGAATAGTCGTATACGTAGGACTCTCGTACGTCAAACATGCCTGCTACTGAGCCTGAACCTGGCAACAGCGGCACAGTGGGTGATGGTGGTGTCGGCGGGCCCAAGAATAAGCTGTAGCTATAACCTTCTTCCTCCCCTCGATGTCCTCCGGTGTTCTTAGAGCCATAATGCGCAGTTGTATCACATCGTCTTGGATTTGTTTTCCTGCTGCGGTGGCTTGGTGGTTCAGGTGAACGGCAAGAGCATAAATCATTGAATGCATGAAGCATGACAATGATCACACAGCCAGCAGCTAAGGGAGGGGGATCGAGCTGAGAGCGTCTCCTATTCCTCCTCCGCGACGAACTTTCTCTTTCTTACCTTCGCTGGGAATCAGAGCGGTTAATCAGTTTGAAGGCACATCTGCGTCCTTTTCTGATTTTTCTTCCTCCCAGCGTACATGTACCATGTGCCGGCCACCTCGGAGGCTGTTCGTCGTGGTGCAGGCCTCGGGAAAATCATTCCTCTCTGTTCTTTATTCCGCCTGAGTGAGAGATGAGAGGAGATCGAAAATTTTGGAGCCACTGCCAGGGCCCGCCGTACGACAGAAAGAGAAGAGTCGCGGGAGAGAAACACATATGTTGGTGGTGAGGGCCGCCGAGAATTATCAATCAATTCGAGCTCGAGTTGGATCTGCGAGGCACACCAGGGGTTACATCCCAATATCGTGCATTAGTCTCTAGAGTAACAAGTAACAGCAATGTGGAATGCAACGCGGGTCTCCTGACCTCTATACTAAGGTCCCCGGAATCAAGAGACGAGAGATAAAAGGTTCGATGGTGGGTAATTCTAGCGTGCGCAATTGTCGACCATCATCAATTAGAAGGGCTTGTCCGAGGCAGGTGTTTTGTCCTCGTAGTAGCTTCCAAGCTAATTAGAAGAAAAAATAAGTAGTTAGCATTGTTATACAAAGTTCGAAAAATCAAAGTTCAAGTGACATGGAGAGGATGTGAAAAGTATAGAATTCCATTCTCGATGGCTACAAGTGGAAGAAGGAGAAGTCCGCGAGAAGGTGGGTTCGGAAGAAAGCGGTAAATGAGCACTCACCACTGGGACCTTAATCAAGAATTCTCTTTTGACAAGAGGTGTAACGGACAGGAGCTGGGTAGAATGGAAGGCAAGAATAGAGAGGTCGGTCAGTCAGTGAGAGTGTAAAAACGCGAGGGTGCAGTGCATGGTGTCAAAAATGGACGTGGATTCGAGGGACGAGAACGCAAGAACGCAGAGAAAATAGAGGTAAAGTGCGGAAGCATTTTCGATGGTTGTTTTTATTCTAATCAAAAGAAGGGTATTGTGGAATGATGATGTTGAAACTTGGATTATGGTTGTTGCGAAACAATATGGAGTTGGGAGTCGGATCGAGGTGGTATACGTTCTTGGTAGGGCGACTTGAGGACGAAAAGGAAGGTTTGGGGAAGGGAGGAGACGCGTCGTCGCGCAACGGCATGGATTCATCGGTGGCAAAGATGGAATCGGCGACTTACCAAGAGCGCTGCAGTTCCTGCTCCTACGCCCCAGATGCCCATGGCGGGGACCCACTTGCCGACAGAGGGCTGGATAATACGGGATGCATTGGATTTGAAATCCGAGTTCGCCGAACGACGTATAGTATGCGTGGCACGGCCGGAGAATTGCAGACAGAGATACGGGATTTCACGAGCGAGGGAGTCGTAATCGCATACATTAGTGTCGATCCACAGGAACAGAAACGGTGACCACCCGGCGGGCAAATCGAAGAGCACAAAACGCCAAGTTTGGGGAGGAGGATCGGTGGTTTGATTGTCAGTTCAACAACACAACGACCTGGTTACAAGCTTACGTTGACTGCGAAGCGGCCTGGTGCTTGGAACGAGAGACGAGCCATTATTTTGGATTGCAATTAGAGGTGGAGACGGTTCAAATCAACGTAGACTTCGAATGTGCGGTCGCTCTGCTCTTCCGTCGGGCGTCTCCAATTGCGATTAGACTTTAGGGTTCCCACGATTACGAAGAGCGCGCCATGCTCGGGCAACTGACCGACGTCTTTGCTCTGCAAGTTTGTCGGCGACAACGGTGCTCGACTGCAGCCCACCTCCGTCTGCACAGAATCATTAGTAAAGTCGTTTCCTTCAGTGCATTGTGTCTACATCTTCTCATTATAACGTTAGCATCCGTCTCGCTGGGCGCTTGAACAGTCAGAAGAACTGTTGCGTCCCTCATTGGAAGCCGCCTTCTGTTGTCGAAGGCGTTCGAAGAGGTCGATTGGCGTGCGTGCGTGCATATACTGCGGAACCTCCTCCTGATCCTCGCTTTTCTTGTCCTCCAGTCGACGCTACTACTGCCCCTTTCGCAGTCAAGTCAAAAAAATTTGCCCGTGTGAGGATTCCATAGCGATCGGCGAACCAAGCAGAGCACACTTGCTGCCACTGTCACATCCACTCCATCCAATCATCCTCATCCAAACGCATCTCCAACCTTTAGCCTCTGCGTTTTAGCTCTCCTTCTCAGATTCCGCCGCTGCTTCCCATCCGTTCGAGACGACTTCGATCTCGAAAAACGACAACGGGCTTGAACGACGCGCCCATTAAGTTACCACATCGCGGCGCGCCTGCAAGTCTAACTAGCAACCCACCCAAAGTTCTGTTCTCGAACGCACTGGCAGCATGGCGAACCCCCGACAACGACGCAAAGCACGTTCGTCGTCTTACAAGCCTGTCCAACACTCTCGCCGCGGCACTAAGCTCCTCAAGAAGCATCCTCGTGTGTCCTTCCTGCTCTCCCTTGACTGATCCATCTTGTCTCATATGTTTCGTCTTATTTTATCTTTCGTTCCATGCCTGCTCTTGCCGTTGCAACGCGTGTGTCGACCTCGCATTCCAGCCATAAAGGGTCCAAAAACGCTTCAAGACGCTTGGGATAAGCATAAAACTGTCCGTCAAAAGTACGTTGGGCTGTGCCAATTTTACAATTTTTTTAATTATGAAAAAGATCGCTATGCCATTTCATTTGGGTTTGCGATCCTGTCACCTTTGCAACGCATGCAATCCTGCAGCGTCGCTCGAGGCAGACACTGTAGTGCCTTACACTGCTGTTCTGCGTTTTATCTTCCTTTCTCGAGAAACTGTTTCCGCCGTTGCGAGTGAAGGAAACTAACTAACGCAAACCTTGGGATCTGATTTCTTCTATTGTGGTGCATGCCGTTAACGCGTCGACCCAGTTACGCAGCGCTGGGCCTGCTGCACACGCTATCCCCGAACGACTCGGGTGGGAGGGATATCACGCACGAACAGCACAACAACAGCGGCAGCAGCGACAGACCTGAGAGCCACCAAATCGCCGGGAACGGTAGGAACAACGAGGTCACTGGGAGCGCAGCAGCGGAAACTATTCCCAACGAAGGAGCAAGGGCGATGGCGGAACAGCGGACGGGTGATGATGCTGGGCCTTCGAAGCTACCGCGCGGGTTTGGCAAGATTGTGCGGGACGCGTCTGGGAACGTCATCGACATCGAGCTGGGCGAGGAGGAGAAGGAGGGTCTGATGGAAGACGAGTCGATAGCCGTTGGTGGACAGCCTGAGAGCTGGGTTCTCGGGAATAGAGCTGGAGGGGGCGAAGCCATCGTCGTTCGAGGTGAGTTTAGGCTTGCTATTTTGAATTTCTGGAGATCTCTGCGCCGGAAATGGGCAAATTCACGAGAGCAGCAGCCGTCAGACAAGGATTTAAGGTTGGCGAGGGTTCTCGATTCCCTTTTTCTCGTTCTGGGCTGCTGCTTTCGACTCTTGCGAGGGCGCGTTTCACGTTTGCTTACGTTCCCCCCTTTTCTCTATTTCTTTTTTTTTTCTACTGCAGCGCTAGAAGAGGAGGCGTCGAGAGTATCAAAGAAGGTGCGGGAGACGAGCGGGGGGGAGGCACAATATCTTTCGCGGCTGACTGAAGCACATGGGGCGGACTACGCGTCGATGGCGCGGGACGTACGGCTGAACCCGATGCAGTATACGGCGGGGCAGCTGCGACGGGCGTTTTGCAGGAAGGGTTGACGTCGACAAGGACGAAATTGCATTCCGCTGCTAGTTTAGACCTAACCAACATTTTTTATTACCTTCTCTCGGCTTGCCGAGCCCGGTTCTCGGTGTAATTCGAAAGGCAAACGGAACCAATCTTACTTGCATATTCACCGTGTTTGCCGCTGTTTGCAACGACGCTGCAGTCCATTCACTCGTTCTGTTGCTCTCGTTGCTGGACAGCGCCCCAGAGAGAGGAATATTCATGGGGTCTGGTTGATGTAGAATAAAATAAATAATATAGAATACGGAAAAGGAGAAAGGGGAGGGGGGAGAGGCAAGCTTAAGGTGATGGGAAGCGTCGAAGCCTGCCAGAGCTCGGGTAGGAAAATGAATTATTTCTCGATCGCGATCCCTAATTCTATTCCCTTTTCCTTACACAGCACCTAATATCCTTGACATATCCCTTTTACTTATATTTATGCGCCGATCCCAATCGTCCTTCCCCCGTCCTCTCTCTTTCCCAACATCCCCCTCGCCGTCCCCGACACCGTGACCGTCCCCCTCCCCCTCTCCTCGCCGTCGTCGCCGTCGTCCAACACCCCTTCCTCACCGTGCACAGCGACGCCGCCCATACCCACTGGCATGTCTCCCAAGGCAGACCCCGACCGCCCATCCTCCCAGACGCGCTCCGCCTCCGCCAAATCCAACGCGGCAGCCAGCTCCTCCTCCCAGCCATACCCTCCTCACTCGTCTGGCTCGCGCAGATCGTCCTCCCAGCCAAAGTCGACCCGCCAGCAGTTCTCTGCCTGTGGCGCCTGTCGCATGCGTCGGTGCGTGGCCATCCGCCCGGGCGTGCTCTTCCCAGCCTCTCTGGCAATTAAAAATGAACTCGCACTCACTCACGACACGTCCTCTTTTCCAGCGTCCGCTGCGACCTCAAGGACCTCCAAGCGGCCAACCCTGCTGCTAACCATTCCGCCTGTTCCAACTGTCAAGAGCGCGGCCTAAAATGCGTGTACGATCCAATTATTCCCTATTCCGTATAGCCCGTATTCAGTTTCCGCCCCTTACTTTCACGCTTCCGACGACAACAGTGACGAATTTGCCGAAGTGAAGGCCGTCAAGCTCCTCCGACGCGGTCGACGTCTCGCGCAAGTCGAGTATGTTCTTTGCTCCATTCGATCGTCTCCGACCCTCCCCGCTCAACATACACGATAATAATTTTTAACGAATTTTACAGAGCGGTATACGGCAAGACCGCGATTCAGGCCCAAGCACTCGGTACAGCGACCAGCATACACACCACCATCCCCCGACTCCGTCCAGAATTCTTCGCCTCGCCCTTCTATCACGCATTTCTTCTCCAACGTACGCACAAGTCTAGTCCATTCCTGCACTGCGAAAGATTGCCATTCGCATCTACCTAAAGGATTTCCCGTTCCTGACGATGTCCCTTAGGTCCCATCATCGATCCTCTCGAATTTGCATCCCGGTTTAACGACTGCTACTCCAAGGGCGATATCAATGCTCTGGGCACTGTCGGGAACCTGCTTTGTCTTGTTCTCGCGACCTGGGCTGCGAGTTATGGAATTAACGAGCTCGGAGAGCCGGAGCCACACGGTGGGCACCAGGCCCTCCGGCGGCGGAAGGAACGCACGAATGAAATGGTACGCGAGCTCCTGCACCTCGTTGACCACTACTCCTTGCTGCGCAAACCGACCTGGGACGGCGTTCGGACTCTCCTACTTATTGTGCCTCTGTCAGAGGGTAAGCCCGTGCCCTGGTTGAAAATGCCCCCTTGTCTTCCTCGCATTCGCTCACACTGTTTACCATCTTCCAGATGTCCAAACGCCGATGGAGAGACTTGTGCGTTGTATTTTCGACAATTCTAGCTGGATATATGCTAACTCAGGGCGCATACAAGGTCCTGTACGAGTCTACAATCAATCAAGTATACACGCTCTGCAGCTTGGCGAACACATCGACAGTAGCCAGTGGGCAGGGTGAGTTTGTAGACGCCGCCATACGAGCACGAATATTCTGGTATGCGCATATCCATGAAGGTCTGACCACAGGGCTCCGCGGAGGCCGCCTTATCTTGTATGTCACCCCCGATTCTTGCTCCATGATAGTTTGTGGATTTATGGTTCTCACACATAGGAGCGATATGGACCTTGCTGTCTTCGAGGACACACTCCCTGTCATCGGCAACATGGGTTCTATTCCTCGAGCCGCCGCCAGTTACTCTGTTGCATACCGTTACTCGAGGACACCCGCCAAATTATCGAGAATATGTAGGACCGTGCACGCATTATTGACGGGGATGAACGCTCGACAGATGCAAGAAATTGACGAGAATTCACTTCGAGGTGCTTGGGATGCTCTTGCGCAATCATGGGATGAACTCGATGCCTTACGCCGCGTCGGCACTGCTGGAATTCTGCAGCAGGAAGACGTCGAGCGGTTTGTGCATGGCTGGCAGGTGGGTGGGCCTCCATTAATCACAACGTGTTCACATTAGCTGATGCGCGTCCCCGTCGCCTTGTTTCTGTTTGTTTCGCACTGCCCCGACTCAACAGATTTTAATCTTCGAATGCTGTGAGTATTTGTGATTTTCGCGTGGTTGTGGGGAGTAGCTCGCCCGCCCAATAACTCTATTTTCTCCCGATTTTGGAATATTTTGAATCTGACTCGAATGAAACAGATAATGTCATCCGGGAAGCTTTGAAACAACGCATCGTATCGAGTTCGCCAGACAATACCCCCACTATCCTACCGGACGGCCGAGTAACCCGCCAGAGCTCACGCCTCGGACAGGCCATGAAATTGCACGCTATTGCGGACAGCAAATGTCGCGACGTCGCGCGTCTAGTCGTTTCACTTATACAGCGACACATTGGGAGCGGGTCTATGCTATTCGAGCTCGACGCATCTCTGGTGCGCGACGGTGTATTCTACGCTGGTGTGTTGCTTGCAGGGGAGACTGGGACGGAGGAGGAGGTGAAGACGTGCCTCCATGCGCTCCGGGAGATGCGTTGGGCGTTCTCGAAGAGCGAGGAGCGCGAGCAGACCATCAAGATGGTATGGGAGACTCGGGTGAGCGCAGGACAGCGGCGGAGCGTCGGCGGGTCTGGACCTTCTGGTGCTAATTTGTTCTCTCAACAGTCGATGGGAGGCGTGTCGTCCGCATCGGTGTCGCCGTACCAGTCTCAACAATCCCACTCTGGCACGAACTCGGGCAGCAACACTCCCCCTCAGCATCGGATGCGCCAGCAGCCTCCGCCACTATCGATCGTAGCGCATACAGGCGCGTTGGGCGAGCTCCCGGACTCTGGGCCGAACACGGCCGCGACAGAGGACGGACATTGGGGACCCATCTCGGGCACTGGGTCGTCACGACGCACGCCGCCCTCGCTGTCGAATTCCCCGCCCTTTCTGCAGCCGGGGCCGGGCTTGCACATGGGTTCTAGTGGCGCCAAGGTGGGTGCGATGGGATCATCACTCATGCTGGCTTCGACCGCGGCAGGAGGAGGGGGCGAGAGCAGCGTTTCAGCCGCTGGCCACCACCCTGGTGCGGGCGTGTACTTTGGCGGCGATGCAGACCACTTCGCCTTCTCTGTCCCAGGCGGGGTGGCGGTGGCGGCTCCAGGAGGCCAGCAACAGCAGCAGGAGCTTGTGCACGACCTGACGCCGCCGCGATCGTCGGCGGGAATGTCGACGGTCAGTTATCATTCGGACGGGTTCTACGACGCCGCGGCCGTCTTCCAGTCCCCACCTGGGAGCGCTGCCGGGCCAAGCGACCCAAGCGTGACGGGCCTCGCGGAGCAGGCGATGTCGTACCAGCAGGGATACGGCGCGGGGGCGTTTTACGTCACGCAATAGCAATTGGACCCTCATCCAAAATCTATTCTATGTTATTCCTTTTTCTCACTCATTCTCGTCGCTTTGCTTCGCACTCACATGCATTGTTGTTATCGTTCCCTGATCATTCGCGATTCTCACTAGCTTCTGACCGACCGACTGGGACTCTTTTGTTTTCATATCATTCTCTATTTCTTGGAACATATAGTTATGCTTTGCTTTCCCCATTCTCCAGTTCATGGACCAGCGTTAGACAGACCGCCATTCCGCATACCACTTCTTATGGTACTCGATTTTTGCTGTGCATATTTAAACGTAAAGATACATTCGCCCCTTCTGTATAGTGTTCGTACGATTATAATTAACGTGTTTCTTTTGATTTCTTGGAGGGGGAGCGGCGTCTCACGCTGTCTGGGAGGTGGAAGAGCGCAGTAGCAATGATGAGTTGACTAGATGTGTCCATTGAAAGGGGGAGAAGACGGGCATCATCTGATCAATCGATGAACCGCGCATGGAGAGCTATTTCAGTGACGTCTAACACGGATTCAGGCCATTTTCATACGGCTAGATTGTGACGAAGCAACGACACGCGATGTCCTGCTGTTGTTCACGGCATGTTTCTGCACGAAATGAAAAGGCAGCCATGTGCATGCAACGAGAGAGGAGAGACGGTGATTGGAGCATTGGCTTCGAAGTGCAGGGGTGTCGTTTCGAGTTAGCGCAGAGATCATCGACTGAGTGAGGAAGAGGAAGATCGTAAGAAGGACAGCGCCGATGGGTTCTTTCGCCCAGGATCACTCGGAAATGAAAAGAGAGAATAAAAAGAAAAGAAAGGAGAGTTCGTTGTGTTCTCGTAAGTGCAAACGGCGGAAGATCTCAACTGCCTCCGTCGCCTCGATAGCCTTGTCGCTGACGAAGATCGTCCAAGAAGTCCGTCGCTGAGGCGGTGCACCCCGCCGTCGGCACCAGTTCTCGCGGGAATCGGTCATTGGCGAACATGCCCGAGCTCAAATCCGGGCCGGTAAGCTCGGGATAGCCGACCAGCCCGCCCGACGCGCCCGGAAGAGGGCCGGAGCCCGAAGCCGTGACCGTGACGCGTTGACATAATACTGTGCGGAAACCCTAGGCGCTCCCACGACCCTTGCACAGCGGCGGTCCCCACTCAATCACCTGTTTAGCTTTGACTCTTGTCTTGTGCGTCCATCGTCGTCCGCAATGGCATCGCCCCCAAAGCCTTGGGAAAGGGGCGGCGCGACAACGACAACAGCGACGACGGCGACAACAAATCAAACGTCGTCAGCGTCCTCAACAGCAGCCACCGCCGGCTCGACAGCCTCCTCCGCTCTCGGAAACACTCCCACACGACCTCCAGCGCTAACGAACGCCCCCGCTGCAAACCTCTACAATAACCCCATCTCTTCGTATAATTCGCCCTATTCGTCTTATGGCTCAGCCTACAACAGAATGGGATCGGCTTATTCGCCATACGGAAATTCATTTGGCGGATACGGTGGAGGGATGGGCTACGGCGGAGGGATGGGTTATGGCGGCTATGGCATGAATGGGATGGGGTATGGTATGAATGGCATGTACGGTGGAGGTTACGGCATGCCAGGGATGCCTATGGATGCCAACAACCCGTCACTCACCCAGCAGCTTGAAGCCACAACTCAGCATACCTTCGCCCTCCTCCATTCCATCGTTCAGACTTTCTCCGGTCTCGCTCAAATGTTAGAGTCCACGTTTATGGCGACCCACTCTTCCTTCTTCGCTATGGTCGGCGTTGTCGATCAGTTCTCCAACCTTCGCAACGCTCTAGGAAGCGTGCTTGGCCTTTTCGGACTCGTTCGTTGGATGAAGGAGCTTCTTACAGGTCGATCGTCGAACCCGATGCAGAACGAGTTCACCGCCTTTGTTAATGGAAAGCCCGTACAAGGCCCCCCGGGAGCGCCCGCACCACCGAAGCCTTCGAAAAAGCCACTCATCATCTTCCTCCTCGCCATCTTCGGTGTGCCTTACGCGATGCATCGACTCATCAAAATTCTCTCTGAGCGTGCACCTCCGCCGAACGCCCTTCAAAACGCGCCATTCGATCCGTCTACATTGACGTTCGCGCGCGCAAAGTACGCGTTTAATGCAGCTAGCCCTGTTGAGCTCTCCCTTAATGAAAATGACATCGTCGCGGTGATGGGCAAGCTCGATCCCTCAACAGGCATGGAGGTCGATCCGCGAGCGGAAGTCGACACTGATTGGTGGAAGGGTCGTACGAGGGAGGGGAAAGAGGGCTGGTTCCCTAGCAAGTGGGTTGAAGTTCTGGAGCGCAAAAAGATACAATCGGCGGAGGCTACACCAGCACTCGTCCCCGCAAAGAAGGCGGACTGAACGTAACGGATGGCATTCTGTATCCCTACCATTTCTTTTTTTGATTGTTTGGCTGTTCAGCATGTAATACCTACTTTCCTTCCTACAACTATCGTCTCTCGCACATTTGGCCTGCTCTCGCTTTCCTCTTCCTCATTCTCATACATACCATACACTCTGTACATAGCTCGATTCGATTCTGTATTTCATTCACTGTTTCACTGCGAAGTATCTACGGATCGGCACGCGGGAAGAATGGTAACCGGATGCTTTCAGCCGCGAACGATCGGTCTCCTCGTGGCTTTGATGTTCAACGACGCGCTGGTGCAGCCAGATATTCGCGGTCTATGGATTATTTCTCCAAATTCCTGCGTACACCTCCGCAGATCGTCGCGACAAAGACATACGATAACTATGCAGAGTTCGTCAAGTCTTGGTCGTATGTCAAGGTACAGCGCACCTTCCACTTCTCCCGTGCCGTCGCAAAGGAATCGAGCGCTCACCTGTGGCCTGCAGAACACGTTAACGCACCCCGATGAACGACAGCTCGCGAAGGGAATCAAAGCGACGAATGTGCACGATGCGTTGCAGACGATGGCGGAATCGTTGGTTCAGGAGTCGAGGATGTCGGTGGACGGGTGAGCACACGAGTTTCCCTTCGAAGCGAGCTCTTCGTGAAACTTGAATATTCACCATTTGCGCTTTAGGGAAACGGGCGCGTGCATGGAATACCTCCTCAAGAATGGTGCGTACACTTTATCGTTCTATTCTATGAGATATCTAATATCTTATTTGCCAGACGTGCTCGGCACGCTTGTCCGCCTAAGCGAGCCTGATCGACCCTCGGGTGTGCAAGTCGAGGTCCTACGCGCTGTACACAACCTCATCACCGATCTCGACGAGCAGTTTCTGGTACACTCCGTCGTGCATCGTGCAGTGCTCCGTCTACTCAAGTCGTGCGTCGGAGACGACATTCAGGAGCAGCTCGATGGACGTGGAAGACTCATGGGCGCCGCAGGCAACGCTGTCAGGACGTCGCCTTCGGAGTATGAGGAGGACTGTAAGTAGCGTCCTCGTATGACTCTACGACTTCACTTTAACTGATGAACACAGTGGTCGGTCTGCTTTGCCTATTGTGTAGTCGTATACGAACCTTTAGGGAGCTGCTTATGATATTCTTCTACGACAAACATTGGTACCACTCCGAGACGTTGAGTTCTGTTCCAGAAGTTAAAGAGGACGATGACTATGACGAGGACGAAGAGGACGAGGAGCCACCTGAGGCATCGACAAGCGCACTTCCTGAATCCTCTCGCCGCTCGCCCTCTCCAACGCCCTCCCAAATCACAGTGACCTCAGCCCCTGTCTCCTTCGTTGCCAAGAAACCAGAATATGAGTTCCTGCTCTTCAATTACCTCCTACGCTTCTGGCACCGCGAAGGCAAAACGGGAGACCACGCGCGCATGGGTCTCATCTTCCTCATGGACGTCGCCATGTCTCCCAATGTCCCCGTCAACAGGCTCGCAGGGGACGATTCGATGGTGCTCTCGTCTTCAACGAGCTCGCTCTTTCAGTTGCAGCAGGACCCGGTCGTGGAGGCGGCGCAGGCATTGGCGGAATACATACTCGATGGTGACTTCACCGAGGTGTTGGGCGCGGGCTTGGGCGCAGTGTATTCGATATTGCCTTCGAAGCTGGATGTGCGGTATAATGAGCCTGGGACGGGAACGATGCAGGAGGGTGGGATGGTCATTGGCTCGTTCGGTCCACTTTCTGAAGAGGAGAAATTGAAGGAGGAAGAGAAACGGGACGCAGCACAAGCGGCAGGGATAGAATACACATCAAGCGATGAATTCCAGCAAAAGCTCAAACATTTCGTCAAGCTGTTGGAATTCCTGCAGGATGTCCTTCATCGGGATCCTGCGCGCCTTCACCCCGAAGGCAACTTGTTTGACTCTACGACAGCAGATCAGTCCGTGACAGTAGGTTCAGCGATTGCCCAGTCCATCTTAGATGCTGTCCGACGAATATTCCTCGAGAATGTGCTCTACCCCTCCATCCTCGAGTGCTCGGATTTGGACGGCAGTGCAGTTGCCGTGCTTTCATACATCGACATGACCTTCCGCACGTTGTCCGACGCGCAATTCGTGGAGATGATCCTCGACTTCCTTGTCAGCGAGGACGATATCGAAGCTCCAAGACGACATCGGCGACGCCCTCGCGAGCGCCCGGTACTGTTGCTCGACAACGGGAGCGGCGAGCCCACGACCCTCCCCATGACGTCGACACCTCCATCCTCGAGAGCAACGAAGATCAAGCGACGGAAGAGCAGCGCTATGATGCTGCTTGAGATCGAGGCGCCGGACGCGCGGAAGCAGTCGGGGTATTTGACATCCATAGGTCGATTCACGCTCAAGGACTTGCTGCTGGCGAACGTGCGCTCGTTGTCACAGCCGACGGCGACGGCAGCTCTGCAGCTTATGCAGACTTTGATCGTTCACCACTGTTTCCTGGCAGTCGACAGATTATTCATTTACTCGTTTGAACCTCTGCCCGAACCACCTGTCGCGCCGAAGATCGAAACGGTTGAGGAGGACGAGGAGACGTTCGTGTATCCAAGCTCAGATGAGGACGAAACGTCCAGAAGGGAAATCATCGTTATCGAGAAGATACCTGATGCGACATACTCTGTTCATGAAAGGGAGATGGAACTCTACCTTGGTCTGGCTTCACGAATCGACCCTAGCCATAAGCAAGATGCCTTCAGCACGGGATACGAACATTACTTGAGGGATTCCATTTCAGCTATCACCACTCACGGCTGCTTCAACTGCGAGCACGAGATCCCAGAAGAGCCGCACTCGAAGCACTTGCTTAATCACAGCGACCCAGTCGTCTCCGCGATCCTTGAATCGCTCGCCAAGTTCTTCTCAAATTCGCCCGAGACCAATGTCGCGTTGACGGGAATGTTGGTCGCCCTAGCTGTATGCCCGGAGCGGTCCCTGCAAGGCTGGCTGCTGTTTGACCCGAAAGAGATGTTGGTGAAGCCAAACGTGCAATTAGGCAGTGAAAGTGGTAGTGAACTTGCTCCCTATAGCACGGACGGGGACGACCGCTCGATCGATTTTGAAGTCGCTGACAGGCTGGCGGCGCGACAACTTCAACTCCCGATGCTTTCAGGCGAGCCACCAGGTCAACCGAAGATATTCACCATCTTAAAAGACTTGGTGAAAAATTTGGATAAAGTTAGAGCCCTCGTAGAAAACTTCGACGTCTTCCTGTCTGAGCGCAGGCAAGGGTTACTTTTCTCGGAGAATCTGACGGATGCGCTAAGCTTGACGTTGGACTCGTCCAATGGGGCGGTGAAAGGAGTCTCTGCCGTACCGCCAGCCGTACGTTCAGAAGGCGTACCAGAGACACCGCCCAGAGTAAAGTCAAAGGCGAAGTCGTGGGTTTCGATGCTGACTCCACGGAGTCTGAAAACAAAAGACGCAAAAGCCTCACCTAGTCCATCACGTCCTACAACCCCTCCCCCTTCAGTGTCAAAGACAGTCGACGCTAGTCCCTTCGGATCTCATTACCAGAAAACGAAGAGCATCGTTGTCGAACCTCCCACAACACCGACTCCCATGTCAGGCTCTTGGGCGCCCATGGCCTCGAAACAGAATTCTTTCATCGTCGAGGACGACGTTTTCGGTTCTCAAGGTCAATGGAACGAAGCTCAAAGTTCGAATTCATCATCAAATCGGATAATAACAGAACCGAAACGAGAGCAGATACCAAGAAATACAGTTTCGCTTTCGTTATTGCTCGACAACGCCGTGATACTTGAGGAATGCATAAAGGAGTTGACTGCAATAATTCATGCCAGGAGAGCATTAGGAATAGATGACATACGATACCTGTAGACTGCTTTGTATACCCCGCACTTTTGGATTAATATTTCATTTTTTCCGGAGAAAATAGAATTACGCGATCATGTGATGAGTTTGACGCGAAGATCGACGCGACTTGGCACGCGTTCCAGTGGTTCCACATTGACTCTCATTCCATGAAACCCATCCATCTGTGGTCCGCAAAGCCCGTAAATACAACGGACGACGCGGGTATTCAGATATCAGTGACACAGTTTCCTTCGCTTGAGAAGGATGGACCACCACTTTACGAAACATCATCGCAAATGGACGTTACCAAGTCTCGAGGAACCAAATTCAAACGCCTCCCCAAGCTGCAACACTTCTGCATCAAGGCTCTGGTCAACTACCCTGAGCAAATTCATGTGTTGGAAGATACTCGCCTGGAGCTGAACGAGGAATACGATGTCCTTCATACGCTCATTCCGAAATGGTCAACTTCAAAGTTCAGCATCGCCCAGGTCGATCCTCGTTTATGGGCCGTCCTTGCGCAGGTCTACAGCAATCTCCCTCCTATCCTCTCTACCTACCCTATCTCCCTCTCAGATAAACACCTTCCACTACTTCAATTCATACCTTCTACGCCGGACTTCGCGCTGATCACAGTTCTCGATCTTCGCAAGAGCAAGAATCTCAGGGATGAGACGATCTTCGCTCTCAAGGCTCTCCACAATATCTGTGTATTGGACATTGGTGGGACGGAGATCACTGCAGACGGAATACGCCGCCTTGCGCTGACAGTTACAATAAATGGCGACGGAGAACGGAGGGGTCCCTGGACGTTAAGAGTATTGAGGCTGGTGGATTGCGGGAATGTGGATGGGACAATATTCCAGCATCTGGCTAAATTCATGTTGCTCACTGCTCTTGGTATGTCCCTTCGATAACTAAATTTGTTAGTTGCATTGACAGCAGGCATGTAGACCTTCGTGGCACAGGTTGCACTTGGAAAGACATCCAGCCCCCGTTTCGTGTCTCCGAAGACGAAGATTTCTTCGAACCCCGATCCGTATTCGACGCAGTACAGCATCTCGCAGAGCTGGGGTGTCGTACTCTGCCTTCTACAAATTATCGTACTTTGCAAGTGTTTGAAAACCTTTCGAGACACGGGCCTTCCAGGAGCGCATCCCGACAGGCTCGACCGGCGTCCAAACCATCTCTCACTTCCAGCGTTCACAATTCGTTTGTTGTTCTACCTGCCTCGACCGGTTCAACATCTTCCTCGGTGCTGCATCCTCGATCGTCGCGTATCCAGTATGGAAATGCAGATCTTCTCGAAGGGGGTCAGATAGGTCCCATTCTACAAAGCGGACAGCCTTTTAATTCAGGCTCCAGTGCTCAACGTGGATGGTCGCGGAATCGAAAGTGCAGAGCTTGCGGTAAGCTACCTCGGCTTGAGGAGTCAGCCTCGGAAACGTCGGATCCAGATGACGACGACATGTTGGATAATCCTTTTAACTACGAGGGAATGGATGAAGCATACGCATTGTATCTACGAGACGTGGAGCGACGCCGGGAGAAGCAGCGGCCACGAGATGACGCGTTCTGCAATTGCGCAAAGGAAAGACGTCCTTTTGAGGAACCGCTCAGAAGGATGGGTATGACGGTGACAAACCCTGCCCAACCTTCTTCATTTTATGAATCTCGACAACAAAGGATGCCGGCAAGGCGTACGGAGCATGTACGAAGTACTGGCCTCATAGTCTCGCGCTCGCCTCCTGACTGGAATATACTGGAGAGTATTCCCCGCATGGCACAACGAAGAAATACCGCCGTCCCGAGCTCAAACACCATGGTTGCTACGAAGGCGTCTCTAAAAGGTTCAGAGAGAATGAAGGCTTTGACTGACATACTCGGCAAGAGGAAGAGGGAAATTGTGGACTGTAAACCGTCATCATTGTCCCCAAAGGCAGTGAATATTTCGCCTCCGAGGAAGCTACTCAAACCCATCTCCAACATAAAACCACCAGACGCGCCTCCCCCTCCTAAGACGAAGTCCGGGCCGCGACTGAAACTTGAAACAACGGCTCCTACCATCTCATCGCCTACTGCTAGGAAACCGAAAGTGGTCGTATCCTCAAGGGTTACTCAGAGTACAGACTCGACACCCACGAAGCATACCGGATACGTATTCGACCTGAAAAACGCCTTCAACTTTCAATCGAAATGTGCCCCTGTTCCTCCTAAAAGTACAACCACAGTTGTGCATGATGACACTCTGGTAGTAGGAACTAAGAGCCAGGAAAAGCTACCTTCAAAGCTTAAATTCAACTGGAGCGAGTGGGGGCGAAAATCCTAATTGCGATTGTTTATTATTATTATTGCTGTTTTCCTTGCTGTGTTGTGTGGATTATTGTAAATGTACAAATGGAAGATTAGAATGTAAGCTTCGATAGTGTTTCCGTGTAGATAGTGATGAGGCGTGGGGGAGTTCGCGCGATGAACTGCTCACTTCTGCCTTTCTTGCATGAGAATCTTGAATGCGGTTCCCATATGTGCTGGATAAAGTGCAGGGCTGTTCCGACTTCGCATCTGACTTTCGAACCTCGAAACCTTTTCTTGGCCCGCTAAAAGGTCAAAGGTCGATTTCTAAATGAATCGATAACCGAAGATTCCAAACATGTTAAGGGTTCATGACCAACCTTTAAAAGAGTCATCCGCTGTTCTCGTGCTTGGTCGCGCATCTTACTGAGCTCCTTGTGTCTCTCCTCCCTTTAGACAAAGTTGTCGACATCTGTGCTTTGAATATCGGACGGACAAGGACACACCTAGGATTCACACCGACGCGAGGCGCGGAAGTCCCACTCTGAAACCAAAGTTGTAATGAGCGTCGCCTCAGAAAGAAATTAGGAACTTACAGATTTGAATAATTCCTTGTAAACATTCGAGTCCGCCAGGTTCACATCGGCGGTTTTAATATAGTTCGGAAGGCTGGCGGGGTTGACAGTCATATGCAGCGGCATAGGGAACGGAAAAGCAGGCTTGTCACTTGGAGTGGATAGTCCCGATGAAGGAGCGGTCGACGCAAGCGACTTATTCTTCCTGATGGGAGGCAATTTCTTCTTGACCGGCGTAGGCTTTGGGTCTACAGGAGACGTCGAAGCATCGGTGACAGACTTTCGAGATTGAACCGCCGACTCCGCAGCTACTTGTTTTTCGACGCTGTCCGCTGTATCTCGTCGTTTCTTCCCACCTGCAATTGTTGCGGATGGTATAACGACAGCTTCAGTCGCAGCAGATGCGGAAGTGGACGCTGCAGTCTTCCTCTCGTCCTTCATTGTAATGACGATGTCAGCACCTTTGCTGCCGCCGCGTTTAGGCTTCCCCTTCTTGCCTGCACCCGTCCCCGCCGCCTTCTTGCCTGTGGTCTTCTTGGTGGGAGGAGGAGGCGAGGGGGGTATGAAATCGTCATCTGCATCTTTATCCTCCATTTGTTTCCGCATCTCCAATTCGAAATCGTCGTCGTCTGCATCGTCGTCGTCGTACGCCGCGCTCTTCTTTTTGAGGCGTTTCCTCGAACTTGTACCTCGATCGTTGGTACTCGCCGGTTGCCTTTTCTTCGAGAGACGCTTTGCAGGTTCGACAGTAATTGTATCTTCTGGCGTAGGTACTCGTGTCTGTGTAGGTATGTCTTCCATCTCTACGTCAACGACACCTTCAATGTCCACGTCCATTTCGACCTGTGATGGAGCTTCGTCCAAAGCTGGTTCGGTAACATTGCCTTCATGAGTGTTAATGATTAAGAATTTAATGCAGCATAGTATATTGACACGCACCTGCTCCATGTTCCTGATCATCTGCGTCCATGTCATCTTCATCGTCCGAAACGACCCTCCTCCGTTTCCGTGCCTTTGAGAAATTGTGAGCACCTCGTGCAATTGGAATTTTGGTCTGGGATGTGATAGAAGATATACAGCGCTTCTTACCAGTGAAGGACCATCATTAGTGCTCTTTGAAGGCTTTGCCCTTGGTACTTTGATCTTCAGTGACTGAGAGGCCATGATGAGAGTTGAATGGCGTTCGAAGCGCCAATGCCGTCTTCGCAGGGCGCAGCGTGGCTGTGTCGAAGGCGTTGGGCAACATATACAAACAGAGTGATCGACGCGCGCGACGAAGGATTGACGTTCCTTCTCTTCTCTGTCTTCACCTTTCTCGTCTGGCAACGACGACGACGACGACGCATAGTCGGGGGGTACTTTCGTGTTCTCAGACATGTTCGGCTTGCGTAGACCTCCAAAGCACGCGTCGCATGCGTTCCGAAGCTGGACCAACACTTTCCTTCGTCGCAGTCTTGCTGCTCCAACGTCGAGACCACCATCCATAGAGATTCTGGGCGGTACATACCCTACAGACGAAACCACCAACATCACCCCGTCGATAATCTCCAAGCTTCCAGAGCGCCTTTACAGCAGACCGGGACACCCCATCCATATCCTTAAGTCACTCATTGAGTCGCACTTCAACCAGCACGGAGCACCAAGCACTTTCCACTGTCCATCCGCAGACTCCTTCTCGCCACTAGTCACACCCAAACAAAACTTTGACGATCTATCTTTCCCTTCTGATCATCCTGGACGTTCTCTCCAAGACAGCTACTACGTGAACCGCGACCTTCTGTTACGAACACACACCTCCGCACACGAGGTCGAGCTCTTTGCCAGCGGGCACAATAGCTGGCTCTTCACATCGGATGTCTATAGACGGGATGAGATCGACGCGAGCCATTATCCCGTCTTTCACCAAATGGAGGGGGCGAGCGTGTTCTCAACAAACGTAACGGGGATGAAGGATTTGGTGGATAATATCGAGTACACTCGGTATGCTACCGATCAGAAAGACCTCGAAATCGAAGACCTCACAGTTATCAACGATGAAAATCCATACCAACTTGATCACGACCCAGAACAAGTGGACCTTGTAATTGAAAGCCTTAAATTGTCAATTAACGGGCTTCTTCTTAAACTCTTCAGAGATGCAGCAGGTGTATCAAGGGCCGATCCATTGCGTGTCCGTTGGATACCTGCGTATTTCCCCTTTACGACCCCAAGCTATGAGGTCGAGGTTTTTTTCAATGGAAAGTGGTTAGAAATCCTCGGATGCGGTGTCGTACAAGATGCAACATTACAACATGCAAGTGAGTGTTCAACGGGGTGCAGATGAAATAATCTGACTCCCTCATAGACGTCAAGAATAAATTGGGATGGGCTTTCGGACTTGGTCTTGAACGTATCGCGATGATTCTCACTTCTATACCTGACATCCGTCTGTTCTGGTCGAAGGACCATCGCTTCCTGTCGCAGTTTTCGTCAGGAAACCTCACCAAGTTCCAACCGTACTCAAAATACCCTGCGTGTTATAAGGATTTAAGCTTCTGGCTTCCCGGACCCACCGTCGAACACAACGATGTATTTGATCTTGTGCGGGACTGTGCAGGTGATCTCGTAGAAAATGTCGAGCTTGTGGGTCTTTATACATCTCGTATTTTAATTTGGGCTAAACCATATGTTCCCCAGATTGATGATTTCATTCACCCTAAAAATCAGAAACGCAGTCTCTGCTTCCGAATTAACTACCGATCTATGGATAGGTGAGCGTCAGCAGTTTCATTGCATTCAACTTACTGAACATCGTCAGGTCTTTATCGAACGAGGAAGTGAACGAAATTCACACCCGGGTTGCATCTTTGTCAAAAGATCGTCTTGGAGTTGAGATTCGGTAGATTGGAATAAATACTAAGAGCCCGTTCGGGTGCATTGCCGCGTGCGGCAATTTCCACAGATTACCGCAATCTCGCACCTTGCAGATCGCGGCAACTTTGCCGCAATTTCTCAAAGGAGAAATGTCACCGAACACCTTTTTTTCTCATTTCGTGATAATGATATTTTGTTCTCCTGTAAACAATGACTGTCAATCAACACACCAAAGCAAAACAATGTTTGCAACGAGAACAAGCCCGCCGGAAACGCCAACGTACACTTCTTCTCATTGCATGTAAAGCAGCAGTCCTCTCGGTACAGGGCCTCGGCAATTTGTACGACAAACAACCACGAAATGCATCAAAAATGAGCGGGAGAGACTTCGTCAAAGAGCTACTCAAAGGACATCCAGAAACATTTCGGGACTCAATGGGGATGAACAAGCACGTATTCAGGAAGCTTTTGAAGGAGCTTCGCACTCGTGCAAGCTTGAAGGACACGAAGCATCTTGAAGCCGAAGAACAACTCGCCATCTTTCTCTATGTCGTGACCACTGGGCTTTCGAACCGCAAAGCTCAGATCCGACTGAAAAGAAGTGCTGATACAATTTCAAAGTGAGTCTACAAACCGCTAATGTACAACCAAGACTGACAATGGTACAGATGCTTTCACCGGATAAACAACATGCTGACGTCGAAGGATGTTTACTACGCATTTGTCCATCTCCCAAAAGACGACGCCCCAACGCCAATCGAAATAGCAGAGAACCCAAAACTACACCCCCATTTCAAGGACGTTCTCGGAGCCATCGATTGCACACATATTTTTGCGTTCGTCTCTTCTGAAGATCGAGCTCGACACCGAAGTCGCAAGGGTGTTGTCTCGCAGAATGTTTTTGCTGCTTGTGATTTCAAACTACGGTTCAGATATGTTCTTACTGGCTGGGAGGGAAGTGCTGCAGATAGCACAATTTGGGAAGACGCTCGTGCGGAGGACTTTCGTATACCGAAGGGGAGGTTTTACCTGGCCGATGCAGGCTTCCCGACAAGTGCAGCACTCCTAGTACCATACCGCGGAGTGAGATATCACTTGCGCGAATGGGGCGCGGTCTCTCAACGGTCTGTCGACAAGAATCTCTTGTTCTTTTCAAAAGCTGACAATCCACCGCTCGCAGGCCACGAGACGCAAAAGAACTCTACAATTTGCGTCACGCCCAGGCAAGAAACTGCGTTGAACGAATCTTTGGCGTCTTCAAGAAACGATTTCACATCCTTTCTTCGGCCCCAGAATATTCAATGGCCACGCAAACGAAGCTTGTTCAAGCCTTGTGTGTCGTCCACAATGTTATTCGAATTTATGACCCAGATGATCTTCCAGAATACGACGAGGATGAGGAACAAGATGATCCCACAAATCAAGCGAGGCATGGAGAGCTGGGAACCTCAGAGTCTAGGGCAGAAAAGGTACAAGCAACGGTAAAACGAGATGAGATTGCAAGTTCCATGTGGGCCTCATACCAGGCAGAACTGCGTCGGCGTCGACGATAATGACATTGTCGTTTAACTAATACGGAGTATACCTACTTAGAGTACGTTTTAAATATGCAGTCCGGAGGGGCTTCTTTTTAATTGCCATGTATGCATCTGCGACGTCCGGTTTCTCCCTGAAGAGCTCCACAGCGTCGAGCATCTCCTCATCCGATAGGTCTTCGCTCTCCTCAATAGCTTGAATGGCGGCAGTTCGACGTTGTGGTGTGGTCAGAATCCCAGCTGCTGGTGTATCGGCACTCTCTTTGAACGCTTCGGTGACAGCGTCCAAAGAACCACTGAGTGCAAGCATTGCAGCGGAGCCAGACGTTCGGCTGCGCCGCTTTTGCGACTTCGTCTTTGTCGTTGCATTGCCAGCACTTGCGTCGCGATGAACCTTCTTACCTGCACTCATCTCCGGCTCAGAGTCAGCGTCGGCATCAGGGTCAGCGTCAAGTTCCAGTTGCTATCAATTCATGTTAATTTCGATCAATGCAGTTTCAAATGAGGTTTGCACTTACCTCGTCATCGGACATTGTAGTATCACGAAGGGAAGGGTGAATATCTTCATCATTGGTTGTCCGTGGAGAGGATGGCGATGGTTCGGTGGGAGTCGGCGTCTCGACATTCCCTGGTGTGTGACTCTTCTCCCTCCCGGGCCTGAAAGCACCCTCTCCCGTCGCAACAATTCCATCCACGAGGCTTGCCAAGTCGTCGTATAGAGGGAATGTCTTCTTCCTCCATGGTTTTGCCTTCTTGTGCTTCTGCAGTATATGTAAGAAGGGTTCTAAATGAATTATGACGACATACCTCCAGATACGATTCCCATACGTCTGCCGTCGCGGTGACAAGAAAGTGCACGTCATCCCACCCAAAGCCAGAGCATCCTCGCAGTTTCTTGACTTCTTTGTACTCCGTTTTCAGCTAGCATTTATATTCAGTGTTAGATGTAGTTGAATAGAGCGCAGATATATGACGCACCCTCTGCCAACGACTCTTGCACGCCTCGACACCTTTTGCAATGCCCCCGCTGACGTCCTCGCTACCAGCCAGTGCCTCGACAACAATAGTCCATGTTACAGGCTTCCATCCGCTATCAGCTTGAAGCCCATCGTCACGAGCTTTGACGAGTTTTGCGACGAGAAGAGCCTCATCGGAGGATGTCCATTGTGTTTCTTTCTTCGCATTCTTGACCTTTTCACTCGCTGTGGTATCGCCAGGATCTGGCATGATCCTATATAGGTCGCAAAAGGGATAGTATACGAGATGTAGAAAGGAATGTGTGGTGGGCGAGGAGTGTAGTCGCGGGACGCGATATTTTCGCGAGTTGCAAAACTGGTCGGACCAGTATCGCGTTTTTGCTGGATTT